>JAZHYW010030604.1:0-76027 GCA_037355805.1 Ixodes ricinus | reverse complement strand
ATAGCGAAACAAATATAAAGAACCGACAGCAACACCGCCAGCCAGCACGTGCAGCATGCACCCGAAAGTACGCACCTTGGCAGGCTTGCCGCCACTCCTGCTTCCTTCAAGGCGAGTACCGAGAGGCTGCGAGCCTGCCAAGGTATACCTTCGCGTGCACGCCTGCACGTGTTTGAGACTGGTCGGTGCCGGTTGTTCCTGTTTGCGTCGCTTTTAGTCCCTTTACGCTGGGGTCACGCTGCTCGCGTACACCATACAGCAGACAGTCTGCAAGCACGAGTGATCCCAAAATCTGCGGTTCGGTTGCCGCGCCATACGGATTTTTCTCCTCAAAATCATTGCCATGCGGTATTCGAGGCACGGATCCCGCAGCTGACTCGCCTCCGAATCTGTTTGCAAGCTGTAATTTGTATGATGTACAAGCAGTGTGATCCGGCTTCAGTGGGACTTGCCCATCATGCAAAAGACAGTCTGCAAACAGTGTCTTAGGCGTGTTTTGTTGAGCGGTCCTGGCACATTGTTACGCCCTGCAAACACTGCCCGCAGACATGTTCCAATGATGCATATGTATGATATCATGGTAGTTGCCCTAGGAAGCGGGGGCGGAGAAACGAGCATTAAGCAACCTTTCTAGCTCATGAACCGGCTGAGAATGCCAGACACTTCATCTTTAGTTCACTCGAGCCACCAAAACATGGCTTACTGATATCGTCATCACAGCCCTCCCCCTCTCCTTCCTCTTTTTATTAAATTTTTCGTAGATTTTGGCAGAGCTTGCAGAGCTGATTCTAGTTCTCAGAGAGAAGAGCATGATGTCCGCTACTATTGTTGGTGAGTAATGTTGCACTGGCTTGAGGGCTTGTTTGAGTTGACCGCCTGATTTGTGGACATCTCTGTGTTCCAAGCAAAGACTCTGGAGACCTTGCACCAGAGCGCACAAGTCGCTGCCTCGGGGAGATATTGTTAATGGGTGGGTCAACTGAGGACTCTCCGTCGGTCCTATGTTCTTCTGGTTCAGCGCAAGGCTTGGCGGACCCGTGTTGATTATTCCCCGTTGACCCATATGTGGAGCAGCGTTCTCGAAGATGATAGCCATGTCGGTTCCAACGAATACAACCACTAAGCTCCACTAGCACGGATGACGAACTCATTGGCTGTAGCACACCTCCAGGAATCAACGACGGACCTTCCTAAAGTTTCGGGCAAGCCAACGAGATAGAGGGCTTAGAGCGATAAACTGGTATCCCGTTCACCAGGGGTAAAGTAACCCGCATCTGACTGCCGCCATGTTGTACAATTTTGACCACTAAACACGTGACCGTACCAAACCATGAGGCCTTCATGCAAACTGAGCCGAGATTTGTATTGCGGTCACTGCAAAAAACATGATAAACGACTTTTTCAATACTGTTAGCCCCAAAGATGAGTCTATCTCCAATAAAAACCCAAAATACAACTGCAGCTGACAGCACTTAGCGGAGGCATTGCGAAGCTGCCCGAGTTTTTTGTCGTAAAAGCACATTTTGGACTTAAAACAAACTAAACATAACTTATCTTGTCGGTACTCTTATTAAAGATCAATAAGCAATTATTTGTGCGAGGTACTTCGTTAAAATCTGGACGTAAAACTATAAGGCTCTCGCGCCTACAGGTCAAAAATGTGCAACATAGCGGCGGCCAATGGTAGGTTACTTTGAGCTGCCAGGTTACCGCTCTAAGCCCCTCCACACTCGTTGGGGCAAACACAGTCTGTCCGGGCTGGGGAAGCGTTCTCTTGCGCGCACCCTGATGACAGCGTACCTTTTGTTTTCACCTGTCTCAAAAGTAGTTCATTCCGCATGTCGGGGGTGCACCAGGTTCAGGGCTGTCTTTAGCTTCCTTCCCATGAATAGCACGGCTGAACTGTAACCTGTGAGTGAATGGTTCGTTGTCCTGTATGTGAGGAGTATTCGATCGATTTTCGTTTCATTTCTTCTGCGGATGCTTTCTTCAGCATTCCTTTCACAGTTTTTACGACGCGTTTCGCGGCTCCGTTCAATGCTATATGATAAGGCGGAATCAGCAAACGCCGAATTCCATTGCGTCTAAGAAACTCGCTGTACTTTTCGCTTGCGAATGCTGGACCGTTGTCCGAAACGATGATGTCCGGTAGTCCATGCTTGAAAAAGATGTTGCGGAAACACTTCACTGTAACGTCTGCAGAGGGCGACGATACGAGCATAACTTCAACCCACTTCGAAAATGTGTCTAACTCTACAAGGAAGTAATGTCCCTGGAATGGTCCACCAAAATCAACGTGAAGGCGGGACCATGGCCGTTCTGGGAATAGCCATAAAGTAGGCTGTACTTTTCGACCGAAACGGTAATACTCCTTGGCACTCACGACAATGTTGCACTATTTGCCGTGATGCTGTCTCCAGACCATCCCATCACACGTGGCTGCGAGCGATAGTCTTCATCCTCTACAATCCTGTAGAGCATTCGTCTAGTAAATTAAGCACTTGATCCTGGCTTTTCTCGAATAATTACTCTAGGTCCTCAGAATCATAGCAATCTTCCTGAACGCTGAGTTCAGTCAGCTTCGCTCGAAGCGGCAACTACTGCGCTCCTGTTGGGAGGTCATTGCCAGACCACAATGTAACTCTCACTCGAGACAATACTTAGGTCGATTCCAGTCTATTGAGCAACGACTGCAGCAGAGAATCCAGGAGATGTGCCCTTCCAACGGAAACATCAGGTGGTATCGGAATCTAAAAATTTTCTACGGGCAACGGTAACGACCAAGGCGTCGGCCTTGCCATTGCTTGAGCCAGGTCGATCGGCCAGCTTGTACCTGTACGTTGCTAGCGTAACTGCCCAACGTATTACTCGTGGTGATCCTCTTCTGAAATTGATTTGTTTGGGCCCAGAAGCCCAAGAAGAAGTTTGTAATCAGTGATGGCTCCAAATTGATTGGCCCAAAGGTAGTGATGGAACTTCGTCCCTCCGAAGGCTTACGCCACAGCTTTTTTGTCGAGCTGGTTGTAATTTTACTCAGCTGGCAGAAGACCTCTGGAGGTGAAGGGCTAGGGGACGTTCTTCTCGCCCTTGAGTCTTGATGAGCGAGAGCAGCTCCGAGGTCCGTAAGGAGATGCGTCGCAGCTGAGGATGATCTCCTTCCTGGATCGAAGTGTTGAAGTAGTTGAGCAGATGTCAAGAGCTCTTTGCTCTTCTGAAATGAGTTCTGCTCTTCTTCCTGCCATCGCCATTTTGTGTTAGCAGTGAAGAGGTCATCAAAACGGTCGAAGAACTGAGGACAAGTTGGGGAGAAAACGGCGGTAATAGCTGATAAGCCCAAGGTAGCTTAGAAGTTGTTTGAGGTCGACTGGTCGTGGAGGATTCCTGACGACTTCAGCCTTTTGTTGCGTTGGTTTCAGACCTTCCGCTTTTATCAGGTGACCAAGGTACTCAACTTCAGGGACTACGAAGGTACATTTCTCCAACTTGAGTTTGAGTCCTGGTTCTTGTAGACGCGAGAGTACTACTTGCAGACTCTTCAGGCGGTCTTCGTCATCACGTACTGTCACCAGAATATCGTCAAAATACACGACGACATGGATCACGTCCTGCAACAGGTTTTCCATTTCTCTCTGGAAGATTGCAGGAGCCGACACAGTCCGAATAACAGTGTGTTATATTGGAAAAACAAAACGAAAAAAACCTTTGGAGTACTGATGGTGACAAGATTTTGGGACTCGGGCTCAAGTTTCACCTGTTGGTATGCGTCCTTCAGGTCAAGTTTGGTGAACTTAACACCTCCTGAAAGTTGGGCCCATAGATCTTCTAACCTAGGAACAGGGCACTTCTCAAAAATGAATGCAGGATTCACGGTGATCTTGAAGTCTTCGCAGATTTTTAGGCGGCCGTCGCGCTTCAGGACAGGCACAATGGGTGCTGCCCACTCTGATGTTTTTACAGGACAAACGATTCCGTCACGCTGGAGTCGCTGCAGTTCCTCAGCTGCCTTGTCCTGCAGCGCAAAAGAAATGGTCGCGAGGTTGGAAGAACTTCGGATTTGCTCCCTCTTGAATTGCAATCTTCGCTTTCACACCTTTAAGTGTGCCTAGTCCGTTGGAGAATACTTCCTTGTGCTTTTCCAACAGTGCGTCCACGGTTGGAACTGAAGCAAATTTCTTCGCGTCAGGCCAGGCTCACTCCAAGGGCGTTGATTCAGTTTCTTCCAAATATGGGAGATTTGTCACTTGCACCATACAAAGGTAGCTGCGCTTCTTCGTTGAGGAATCGGACCAGGACGACAACCTTTCTTCGAACTTTAGAAAGGTCACCGCGATAGCTCCTTAGGACGACGTTTGAAGGTTCAAATTACAGGTCAGGAAACTGTTCCTGAAAGGTCTTTTGTCCGATTATGGAGACACTGGCTTCGGTGTCAACTTCAATCTAGAAGTTGTTTTCCTGCCGCTTGAACTGTGGCGATGTAAGGAGGTGAGGCCTTTAAAGATATCCAAGGATCACATGTCGTATGTCTCGGGTTCATGACTCCCAGACGGTTCTTCTGAATTTTCAATGTTGGAATGAACTTCTTACTACCTGGACTTAGACATATCCGGCAAGGTGACCATTTTTGGCATGCGTTGCATTTTGATTTTGAATGCTTGCGAATGGACGCACAATGAGGTCCACCACAACAATAGCATGTGAGTTGTTTTTTCTTCTTTTATGGAGCCTCGTTTGGCCAGGTTGATAACTTCGGCCGCTCTATGACTTGCCCCTTGTTTTATTGGCAGGCTTGAATAGTTCTTCGCGGTTTCGATCGCTAATACACAGCTGGATCGCGGACTCAAATGTCAAAGCGGGTTCTTCAAACAACAGTGTCTGCATTGTAGCCTCATTGATACCAGACAGACAAGCCTGTCGCGAAACATGTCGTTCAAGAAGGTTCTCGCTCACGCGTCCAGTCAGTTTCTCGAGTGCGGTAATGTAATCACTGACAGATTCTCCTGTCTTTTGGTACCAGCTGTTCAACTTGCAACGACAGACTACCGCAAAGGGTTTGGGGAGGGAAATGGTAGCTGAGAACGCTGAACATATGCTCTATGCTGACTTCGGTAGGAGCTCTCGTGGGTCCGGATGCTCTGAAGAAGCGAGCATGTCTTGACACCACAAGACGTTAGAAAGACTGACCGTCTTTTTGCAGAAGAATTGCCGTTTGCCTCGAAGAACAGTGTGGTAAAGTCCATATACTCGGCCACACTGGCGGTTTCCGTCGAAGGCTTCCAAGGTTCCCTACCTTGGCATTCTGGAGCTGTATCGTATCGATTACTTGCCGGAAGGGATTTGTATAGGTTTTACCCTCGTCGCCAATTGTTATGAAGTTGCCCGAGGAAGCCGGGCGGAGGAAAGGACATGGAGCATCCTTCTAGCTCATGAACCGGCCCAGAATGCCAGACACTTCATCTTTATTTCATCGTGCCACCAAAGCATGGCTTACTGGCATCGTCATCCCACGATGAAGGAAATATGCTTCGAAATGCTTTAGGCGTGTCCCCGGATACTTCCGCCATCATGTCTGCACCGAACACCCTTTTTAATGCGAAAGCATTAACTGTCCCATGGAGCGAGCTTACGTCATCAGTTTGAAGCGCGAAAACGGCACCTAGTTTTACCGATCCTTCTGTTCACGTTGGCTGGCGCGCGTCGGTGGGGCTCCCATTGGCCGCAGCGCTCCCAGTTTCCACGACCGCTCACCCCATGGCTCTGCGTGTCCATCTGCGCGCCGATAACACGGAGCGTCCAAGGCCAGCGTGCCCAGAGAGAACGCGCTGACCGGCGACGAAAAGTACGCAGCAGACGACAAACGGAGCGGACGAACGGCTTGTATGCTTTCGCATTCACAACTCATAAGAAGTGCTTAGGTGTATCTCGAGCCAGCGGCGTAGACTTTCCATTTTCCCGGGGGGGGGGGCAGTTCCTCGGGGGGGGGGTGCTGCGCGTTATGTTTTCGCCAGAACTGGAGATTGAAGCTAAGGAAAGCACGCTGGGATTCCATTTCCCACGTATTTTGTCAATAAAGGCAACGTGGGCGTTATTTTGTTTACATCCTACTACTAGAAGCTCGTTACATGGCACGTAAACAGCGTCTCGGAAATAATAATAATAATAATAATAATGGTTTATTTTCCAGTGCCCACAAACAACTTAGCGTTCTATGGTGTGGTGCACAAACATGGGTGAAGTATTATACATTTAAGACAAAATACAAATTATCAAAGACAAACTAACAACAAATACAAGCAAAAAAAAAAAAAAAAAAAAGACAAGGCGTCGGGCTCGGAGGGAGGCTCTGCCCCCCCTGGATCTCACCAGGGGGGCACGAGCCCTGTTGCCCCCCCCATAGTCTACGCCTATGTCTCGAGCTATTTTATTTGTATGATGTATGTTCAGTGGGGCTGCGGCTCTAGATTGCTTAGTGCTCATAAGATGATTGGCGACAAGACTCCCGTCCAACAGTCCTGTAGGCTGTCTGGTCCAGGGCCATTGGTGCAGTGTAACGTCTTGGATCACACACTGTCTGCGACTCCCGTCTCATGAAGAAGCGCAGACGAGCGTGAAGAGTTTTCTCCGCTGCTCCTCGACTCCTTCAGGCTTTAGGAATTGATATGAGACTGTTCCATGTGGCACGTCAAAGAGCCTAGAAAGTAATAGACACTTTCTAGGATTCTTGATGTGTAGAACAAAACTTCGTGTGCTGTGCATTCAACGTCGCCGCAAGGCTTCACCTCGCGACGTATTACGGGGAATCGAGTGCCGTTATTGACCCCTTAGTTGCCACCAGTGGATGAAAACACTTCCGGGAATAATTATTTTGGGTACTATACATTTTAATTCGCGCTCTTTTTTTACGATTGCAGATTTGGCGTTTATGGGCTGGGTTTTAAAATTTACAGCGGAGCTGCTAGAGCTTGTTTCCCCAGTATCGTGTCCGTGGGCAAACAAATCTCGACACAAAACCCCTGGACAGCTACCGCCATCCATAAGCGGCAGCGGCAACCAGACAACGGGCTTGCCGGTTGTCTGGTTACCGCTGTCGCTTAAAGGTGGCGGCAACCTTTCCAGCCTTTCCACTCTGGCTTACCGACTTCCGGCCGGCCATTACTTCATCCCCACAATATTGCAGCTTCGCTGGTCTTCCCTCTTCACCAAAGTGAAAAGGCTGATTTGTTTTTTCGTTCAACCTTAATTTGAGATTAGAAGCTCCGCCTGCAGCGCGATCTTGCTGGCTTTCGCAGTGCATTGCTGCGCGTGCGTGCGCGTTCACACATGTCTTAGCAAGGGCGGAAAGGTCGCGCTGAATGCGAAGCTTCTAGTCTCAGCTTAAAGCCCGGTTCACACAGTTGCGTTTGACTGCGTTTGACTGCGTTGCGGCAGCGAGACACCAGGATATCCCTACGCTGACCTGATATCGCGTCGTCAAGCAACGATTCGCTTGAATTCGGATTCCACGTTGCATACGAAGCACAGATGTTGCCGGTGAACTCGCTTTCGGTTCTCTCCGCAAACGCAGCTCAAACGCACTCAAACGCAGGATGTCTCAACTGGAGGCCTGGTTCACACTTGCGAATCGGCGGGCGAATGTGCAAGCAATCCAGCTCGCCGGGCGTAGCGTCCGCTGTGCATGGCCGCGCACGATTCCGCTTCGGCGGCCTGCGGATTAGCTGTAAGTGTGAACCAGTTAAGGGTACAACGGCATATTGGCAACGTGCCTCGATCGAACGCGTCACTCGTGGTCGGCCTTCCACGATTGGCTGACACTGGTGACTATGACATCAGCAGAGGATTTCTCATCGACAGAAAGAAGGTAATGGAAGCAACTTCATTTTTGACGGTGTTGGCAGTGTTGGTTTGAGAACGCAATAATTTAAAGCTTCTGCACCAAGCTAATAAAACACCATCCTACTTGTTCTTCGCAAGAGCAATGACGTCACTGACGAAGGAAACGTGAAGGAGGGTCGCCAGCAAAAGCATCTCAGCCGCTATATAGAGTGCGCGTTGCCTTTCGCTGTCATTTGACTGCGAGCACGCACGAGGTTCGCGGGACACCGAATGCCTTATCAGAGGTATCTGAGGTATGGAGCGAGTGCTAGAGGCGAGACAACTGAAACTCCGCCGTGGCGTCCTCAATAAATCGGGAAACATAAGAAAGAAAAAGCGGAAGGTTTCAAATTGGGTCCAACGCGCTGTTTACACACACACACGATGTGTGGGCATAGCGCGTGCACAGGAAGCAGATTCGCGTTATGCGTCTGTGCATGCGCATAGAGCGCCTGTACTACATGGTGTCTAACTGTTCGATCGGGTTCACATGGTTTACGGGCCGTATTTGCGACACGAGCTGCAAAGAGGTGGAAAAACAAAGCATCGATCGTCTGCAAACACTTTCGCCTTTCCGTCTGCTTTCCTCCTCACCACGCGACAAGGCAGCGCATGCGCACTTGCGATCAACGTCCGCAGCAAGCGCCCGCCATTACATTGCAAAAACGCTCCCCGCGGTTTGAGTTGGACCCTCACTACAACCTAGGCTAGCAGCACCGCGGGGGCGACACGTCAGGACCGGGTGTTGGTGCATGGAGTGCGAAAACTTTGCTGGTTGGTACGAGTATGGCCACAAGATACACCTCAGAGTAACGGCGCTTCGGCCATTTTGTTGCTTAAAATCATGGTTGCCAGTTGTCTGAGGTTTGATCTCGATTCGTAAACAATTTTTCGTCCTGCACTAATGCACTAACGTGAAGTATAAATTTTTATCTTACTCGTAATCAAGATGTCTGTGAGGTACTACACAGCAGAACAAACTATGGAACGCAGATGTTGAGACACCACCTCCCATCATTATTGAACAATCTAAGGAGCAAACAAGTTCACCATAGAAACACTAACACCTCGTGCCATCAAAAATATGTTTCTGTAACTCACTTATTTTTGTCTAGTGCCTTTTGATATCAGTGTTCTAGTTCCCGGTTACAAGTGTCTACATGCTTTTCTCACTCGTCTTCCTGCTGCATGATTATCCATTTTGTTTACATTTTCTTACAATTTGCATATCCGCCTCTGCCAAGAAAACGGGAGTGGGGCCCAGTCAAGCCAACATGTGTTGGCTTATTGCCCATGCCCCTGTCGTCTGTACATATAGACGAAATAAACTGATTCTTAAAACATTCCACGACAGAGCGGGACGATATATCGCCTGAGCTTCCTGAAATCGCATCTAAATATCAGGAAGTTGCAGCATGCTTCATCATAGCTTGCTTGGAAGTGGCAGCACGAGATTCCGAAACGACTATCTTGTACTACCTACGAAATTCTACAAAAAACCACAAAAAAAAAACGATCTGTCAAAAGTATTTAGTGTTTCGAGGGCATACCGACAACTCATCGGTTAAACTATGCGGAGTGCAAGTTCGTCTGCCTCTTCCGCGAAGGTTGCGCGGTAACGTCAGATTGCCGAGCTCTGATTGGCTCCGATCGGAAGGATAGTGGCTACACCTCAAGGCAGCTAGCATTGAAGTCTATACCCATTATCCTTTCGATCGGAGCCAATCAGAGCTCGTCTTTCTAACGTCACCGCGCAACCTTTGCGGAAGAAGCACACGAAACTGCGCTCCGCATAGTCGGGGATAGGTTTAGGAGTTTAGGAGAAGCTCCTCCCACCCTTTTCATTTGAGCAGAGCGATCGCTGGAGAGGAGGCGACCTCCTGTCTAGCGTTCCCTCGGCTAAAGTGGAAAGAGGTGGGAGGAGCTTTCCCTGAACTCTTCACTCCTCTGAGCATGCGTACACGGTACACCCTCTCCTTTGAGCCCTGACTTCCCTCTTTCGTCATTTTCGGAGGGCAACGTCGAGCACGAGCAGCATTGTCAGGACCTCTATTTCCGTCGTATAATTCGCTTTTTTTATTGGCAGTTTTGGTAGTTTTTTTGTAGTAGTTTTCTTATTGGTAGTATAAGGCATGAAGAGCAATGAAAGCCAATAGAACGGCACAGAATCAATGTGTTCTGACGGTCGGATTGAGGTCTTTTGTAGTTCGCAGATAATCCCCCAGACGGTGCTCGTTACTCGAAAAAGGTCTATTGTCATGGAAGGAAGGAAGGAAGAGGGGACGAGGGAGTTCCGGTTTTTCGCTCATGCTGGAGGAGAGGGGAGGTGAAAAGGGGGCCTGAAAGAGGACAGGGAGCACGGAATCAGGGCCAGCCTTACACCATCAAGCGCCCTGGGCGAACTCCGGCCGTGGCACCCCCCTTCCTTTTTTATACGCCCACGTCTACTAGGTACGACATCAGGTTCGCTAGTAGAAAATCTTATATCTATAAGACATGTCTTGGTCCAATAAACGCATATGAATAAATAAGATCATATAGGAGCATACAAGGACGTTATGAGAACATATAAGAACAATATAATAATATATAAGCAGTTATAAGAAACGGATAAGAAGTTTCTTGTATAATCTTATATTTTTCATATATGTTCTGATAAGGTTCTTGTATGATCTTATATGATCTTATTCAAACATATGTGTTTATTCGACAAAGAAATCTTATACATATAAGATTTTTTACTGGGGTTGTTGCTAAACATGTAAGTAGCGGCCCATCATGAGCGTTTTGTAAGCCGAGAACCGGATTTCAAATAAGATACGCCGGTTCAGCATAGCCTCGTGTAGAGCACTGTGTTCAAATAAATAATAAAAAGAATTAAACAGAGGTGCGTTGCGGTGTTCCCTCTCTATTGATGGCATCAAAAGGCGTAAAAGTGTGATTTATAAAAACCCACTCTTCTCTGTCTCGGGGGCTGCCTCGAGCTAAAAGACATGCATTGACTCACGTCCGTAGCTCGCGACTGTGGAAAAAGAGACTGAAACCCGCCTGGTGTCGTCGTGTCCTTTAGTTTTTTCTGTCCGTGTACGATTATCGAATGCACTCAAAGGCGGTCCGGATGCGCCGGATTCCGTGTCTGAGCGAAACGCTACATGGAATAAGGGAAATAAATGTTTCGCTCCATGGCAAAAAGAAAGTAAAGAATTTTATTTCCCCATCGGGCATGGTTTGTGCCCATAGTTTTTGCTTTCTTTCTGTTTCATTTCTGCAATGTTTTAGCCGAAATCAAGCTGGCACCGAGCGCAGGTATACAGTACGAAAAGAAAGGCAAAAAAGACGGAAGCGATGTGGAATTCCAAAAGACGGAAAAGGAACATGTTGCGCCGTACTCTCGTTTGCAAACTCTTTCTCGCGATAGTTAAACTTCTTAACCCAGGGCGGGGGCCACTGGAATCTCTCGCTCGTCGCTCGATTAATTATTTCAGCTTACGCGTCGTCCGAGACCGCACCTACACACACGTTCGGGCGCATACCGACGCCGTTGAATTCCACCGCTGTACGGCGGAGTTCAACGGAATTTATATAGATAAGGAATGTGACGAATGTAGAACGCCGTATACGGAATCCTCAAAGGACGGACAAGGAACCAACAGATGCGTATCAGCGCTAAAAAACAAAAATGCCATTGCGTTAACATACCTCAGTCGGGTTGCTATCCGACGAAAGTGATTGTAAATTCATCGCATTTACTTTTTTAACGTAGTCGCGCGCTAGTAATTCTCACTGTAATGTACCAACTTTGGAACTATGTATTAGTTGCAATTGTACTTGATATACATATATCACCAGCAATTTGCCCAAGTATGGACAGCACTCATTGCCGAATTGCCAAGTAAAAACGCTTCCGCCGTTTTTTTTTCTTTTTCTTTTTGGTCTGCGTTGGTTGCGGAAGCATTTTTAACACTTTTGGAAGAGCCTGAAACGGGTTTGAAGACGCGGCCATACTGCTAATAAGGCAAAAGACTGTCTGCAGATCCTACCCAGGCGTGTTTCTTCGTTGTATAATGGACACATTGGTCATTCGAAAACTGGCTAGAGACATGTTCCAATCAAACATGCTTTCTATATGCTTGGTGCGTGTCCGTAGATCATCATGTCTGTAGCCACCACCGTCTCTTTTGTACCATGTACGAGCAGTACATGAGCGGTCCGAAGAAATGCAATTATGGATCCTGATTTTCACCGTTTCATTCGCAGCTTCAAAGAGGCGCCCGTGCGGAGCAAGATCGTGATTATACCTTTGGCAAGGCCTGCAGCGCCCTCCGATGCGCCGGAAGGAATTCTGGGAACTGGCTGTATACAACCGGCTGCAGCCAAATGCAGCGACCGATGTGGGCAACGCGGGCAATCGGGCAGGGGCCAGTAGTGCTATTCTAGAGGGATGTTCTGCTACATCCGGTGGATTTCTTTTTTTATTTATTTATTTATTTCAGAAGCGGCAGAACGAATCTAAGGACTAGAGAATCTCTTGACGGTTCATTTTCACGCGGATGTCTGACGGACGCCTCAAAGCGCGCTCATAATTAAATTTATCGCCTAAAAACACACCCTTGACCCGCAAGGCTCCTTCACTGCGACACCGGTATCAAGAGTCGTGAATCGGTGAAATGATTTCAAGACCCTTAGAGGCGGCAAACTCTGATGAAAGGCGTGGTGGAACACCTATACAGCATGCAGGGACACAAGAGGGTTACTTCCTCTCCTTCCGATTCATCCTGACTGATGGTCAGAAAGTTGACAAGGCGTTCGAGGGAAAGGACGCGGATCAAGGAAAACTGCTCAACAACCTCATGACGTTTTTCTGAAAAAAATATTTAAGAAAGCCATAATTTCATCAATTACAGGTCGACGTTCTGACGACCAGACACAAAGAGCATTTGAATATAAAGTCATATTTGGGCTACTCTGGGCTACAGTATCTGGGCTACGGTAACTATATACGCTCCGTGCGGGAACTATAGGGGGCGCTTTGAAAAACGCGCGTAGCGCCGCTGGCGGAGGAGCTGGCGCTCGACAGTGAGGCGCGTTCAGCAGCCTGCAGCGCCTTTTTGCGTGCGAAGCTGTGGCGGCGGAAGCGCGCACGGACGGAACTTTAGCTTTTCGAGCCGATACGTTGAGGGCGACGTTGCATGAGTGCTGGGGCAGACCTAAGAAGGACGTCTAGCTGTTCTCCGCTTTTTATATATTGAGTGTGAGTCGTCAATAGGGGTAATTTCTCTAGTTGCGTTCAAAAAACGGGTTTGAACAATTTTTCGAAAAGCAAGATGGCTGCCACCATAATTGCTCTCAGTGGGAAATTTGTTTCGTTCGTCGCTGTAAACGTAGGACTGCTGGGACGTTGATATTTGGAGGTGAGTGAGGTGTTCAATAAAGGAAAGTGTGTTCACCACTGTCTCAGTAGGACATTTTTTTCGGTCGTCGCTAGAATAGTAGGAATGCTTGCACTATGATATTTGGAGGCAAGTGAGATGTTCACTAAGTTTTTGCACTAAGTGTGCCAAGTTTCGTTAATACAGCAGGTGTGAAAGTTATGTTTCGAACGAATAAACGAATAAAGCTGTACGGGATAAGCAATATTGGACCCAAAATGGTGTGTTATAACCGTGCTGTACGAAGTGCAGACTTGGACATACAGGTTCTTGAACATGACTGTAACTTGACACAACACTTATTGCACCAACAATAGGTGGCATAGGGAAACCAGGTGGAAATTTGGTTTAGCCGGCGTAACTGAATGGGAACCGGTTTTGACCGTCGAGGGCTGTCAAGACAATACCACTCCTAATGGGAGGTGGAGACTTCACAGGTAGCAAGAGACTAGTGGACTGTACTTCCCATTGAAACAACTTTACGAAATCTTTCTTCATGAGGAACAGACTGCGTGCCATATTGGTCCGGAAATACCATCGACACGTGCGATGAGGACGAAACTTCTTAGGAGGGCATTCCTCCAACGAAATTGGCACTGCCTACCCGCGAATGGATGGCATTTCAGTTCGTCCCATCGGCGCTAACATATGTAGGCGTTACTGCTGGCTAGCCGGTCGCCGTTAGGCCTACCAGGCCGGGCTGGGATTCGTCGCATGATCATCGATGTCTTGTTTACTCCGGGTGAAACTTGCGTCAAGGCAAGGCTCAATGACGTCCTTAAATCCAGGGACCTGCTATCGGAAGACGATGGGCCCAGAAAAGGGCGAAAATAAAAACAATTTCAGAGCGCGGCGTGGTTACATTGTGCTTCGAGATCCTCTTCCTCCTTTTAAACATGGAAGTACGATAGCAGATGGATGAAGAAGTGTACTGGACCGATTATCGTCCATTGTCTCCACAATGTTCTAAGCTCCTGAATTGTTCTGTGAGCCGGACGGTCCTGCGGCACGCCAGTGTGGTAGCCATGCCGCCAGAAAGGCATGCGTGCGGCCAGCAGTATACTACTACTCCTTCAAAGGCCCGATCAGACTTGCAACCGAGTAGGACCGACCGAGACAGCACCGGTTTTTTAAATCTCTTGCGGCGGCGTAGGACCGGCACCGCAGCAGCGCATTCGATCCTACGCCGTCACCATGGGCTTAAAAAACGGCATTGTCTAGGTCGGTCCTGCTCGGTTGCAAGTGTATGAACGGGCCTTAAGTCAGGTCATTACGGCCGCTGGAGAGCGCCCGGCCAAGATGTTACGTTTTTTCGTCACTATCAATATTAACGCGAAAGTGCGAACTGTCCCATGGAGCGGAGCCGGCGGCGTCTGTAACCGCGAAAAGCGGTTCCTAAATCTGCTGCGACGCGTCATATCCGATGCTTCGTCAGGGAAGCCGGCGCGGCCGCTCGAGGTCAAAGCGGACGCGCTTCAGGAATAAAACACGAAAGAAAAGCACAGCAACGCTATGCTTCGTCACGGAAGGCGTCATGAAGCCGGCGAGGTTCGCCGCGCCTGCGAAGTGGGGGAGACACGATGTCACCGCCGCAGCGCGGTGTGCGATACGGAAGACGTGGCGCTGCTGCTTGTGGGAATGCGCTGCGTGTAGGAAGGCATATCAAACATAAACATAATAATCGTGGCGCGCCATCGATTGCCCCGTCCAGATTCACGTCCTCACGACCCGCAAAAGTCCGCAAGAAGAAGATTTCTCAATCCTAAGTCGTACTCCTACTTTTCGCAATATTCCAATTAGAACCAAATTTGAACAAGAAGGAAATACCTGGGAAAACGGCCTGCGCCGATGCCTCTCAAGATTGTCCGAAAGGTACATCAAATCGGGTCGTATTTGCCACATTGCACATATGCGGAACATGACTTGTTTCACGTGTTAAAGTTACTGCCGCAGTATCAAAAGGACAGAAAATAAAAACAAGCACAAAGAAAAATAAAAGCTAGAGCGCAGACAAAAAAAAAAAAAGTTCAAACGCGACGGTTGCTGCAGCGAGCCCGTCGGTGAGCGATCCTTCCCTGTAATCCGTTCCAAGGGGCCGATGTACAACCTCGGTCTTCCGCAGGTTAGATAATCCTGTTAGCGCCTTCCTCTCCCAAACTGCGAGGGAAGTCGTGCTAAGGCACGTTGAAAGGTGGAGACAATACGGGATAGGGAAAAGCGACGAAAAATGGAAGGCGCGAAGTGTACATCGGCCGACAGTGCTCTTGAAGCTACGTGCCCGTTGGACCAGTCATACGTCGATCTCTCGTCACATTGTCACGCCTCCACCCATACATACAATAGAGTTATTATAATGTACTGCTATAGGCTCAGTTATAAGTGCAAATATCCCGAATACTTCGTACGCACTAGGTAGCTTGGAGCATTTCTCAGTCAGGCAGACAAAATAACTGGTCAGTTACGGCGTTTCTGTTTCAAATTCATTGCATTAAAAACGAGGAATGATTCTGAAGCGCTTGGAGAAAAATGAAAGACGTTTACAAAACTCTGTAATGCGAAATGAAAGCGCAGCTCCTGAGCAGGAGGAAGGGAGGGTACGGAGGGGAGGGTATAACCCTCCTCCTACTTCGTACCCAACCCTCCTCCTCTCCCCGTCCTCCTTTCCTCCTCCTACTTCGTACCCAACCCTCCTCCTCTCCCCGTCCTCCTTTCCTCCTCGTCCCGCACACCCTCCCCTTCTTCTCCTGCGTGCCCTCCCCACCTCCTCTTCCGTACGCTCCCCTCATCCTCCTCCACACCCTCCCCACCTCCCACGGTTTCCCCTGCTAAATTTAGCCGGAAAATTGACGCCACGTGACCTCAACACCAATTCAATTACCCGCTAAACTTAGCGGTGCGGTTACGCTGACGCCAACGGCGGCGCCGCTAAACGCAGAAACAGGCGCCTAAGAGCTGCGCTCTAAAAGGGTAAAAATGGCTTCGGTGCATGTATTTTAGTGCACTGTCGGACACCGTTAGCGCGAACACGACGTCGATGCTTTCCAGCATGGGGATATACGTGCTTCACGATGGAAGAACATCTGGAAAACCGAGAGAGACAGCAGGGACTACGCAGTAACACTGGATCAGTAACTCCCTGTGAATGTACGATTAAAATAAATTGAAGGCTACGTTTTATAGTCCGATTTTCAATATTTAAGTAGTACTTCTTTATTATTTTCTGCTCTGTGCGAAGATGCTCGTTCTACATTCAAAACATCACCGGCACGCTCGGAATCTTTGAGAACGAGTACCGGATAAAGGCTGCGCGGCAAAGAAAAATAAAAGGGGACACTTTTCATAGCTCACGTACATTATTCTTTACGTTTTGAATGTTTCATCTGCTCGTAAAGATGCACGACGGGGTAATTTTCAACTAGTGACAGGACTGGCAACAGTAGCAATATATAAGCGTCACCGGAAAGCTGCCGAACTTTGAACATACTCCATATTCTTTTAGATCTTTATTTTGCTTAGAATCGTCGCTTGTTTTTACACACCTGCTGTGGAACGCAGGGTGGCGATGTGGGTTAGTTGATTCATACTGACGAAAAGGCAAATAGCGCACAGTAAACGAGGACTTAAGGAAGTGCAAACAGGACAATCGCTGACTCTCAACTGCACTTTAATCACATGAAAACAAAACAAAAGAAAACAGCAACCCCGCCCACGTCACATGATACATTTACCACGTGTCCAAACAAACAACCTCTTTACTACTTAAGCCCAGTGACGTTTTTTGGCATCTGCTTTGATAATTGCATGCGCCTCTAAAATCTCTCTGTTCGCTCTGTCCCTTCCATTGCCAATGATACCAGTCTTACTGAAGATAGGTTTGCACCCACATCCATGACAATGCAATAGCAGATGCTCCCCTACAGCTCCCACCACTGATCGCAATGGTATCATTGGCAATGGAAGGGACAAAGTGAACAGAGAAATTTTAGAGGCGCATGCAATTATCAAAGCAGGCGCCAACTGCGTAAGCCAAACGTCACTGGGCTTAAGTAGTAAAGAGATTGTTTTTTTGGACACGTGGTGAATGTGTCATGTGACGTGGGCGGGGTTGCTGTTTTCTTTGTTTTGTTTTCATGTGATTAAAGTGCAGTTGAGAGTCAGCGATTGTCCTGTTTGCACTTCCTTAAGTCCTCGTTTACTGTGCGCTATTTGCCTTTTCGTGGAACACAGGTATGGGTCTGAAATATAGCAAAGTTAAATATAATTTACCGATGAAGAAAAATGCTCTAACCAGAGCAATGAAACCTTCACAATGTTAATAAAGGTACATACTAGTTCGGTACGACCTAAATACCATAAGTGGTTCATGTCATGTTTCGGCAAAGAGACAAAATGCACGCGCGTATTCCCCATAGAAATGCACGGGAGCACCGCAAAAGTAGACTGGCTGTTGTCTGCTTCAATTTACGTCACGGAAGTCGCATAGACACTAGCGCCAGTTGAGCCTAAAGCATGAAATATAATAACTCTATGCCAGACGCGCGCAGAGAGCAGAATCAGGCGATGAGAGGAGAGTGCAGTTGATTGGTCCCGCGAGCGTGTAGCTTCCACCGCACTGTCAGGGTAAACGGAGTATAGCCTAGGGCCCTAGGCAGTCACACCGGATCTCTTCGTAACTTCTCTTTTGTGGCGTCTCGGCGTTTTCTTAGGATACTCGTGCGCGCACGAAAATACGCCACAAACGAAGTAAGCATGTTGTAGACAAATTCACCGGCATCTCGCAGCAAGTGTCTAGATCGAACTGAGTAACTGTAAGGAGCGAAACTATGCAGGCGAGCTGGAAAGGAAACATCATAATCCCCGAGAGGAGGAGAAATAAAATAACGGAAAAGACGATACAAAATCACAAACGCCAGCTGATATTATTCGCAGGGGAACAGCAATTTCTACGAAAACAGTCCCTGGAGAAGGAAAACAAGAGGGACAAAGGACAAACACAAATCTCGAAACACAATTAGGTGACTGGTGCGCGACCGAAAAAATCCGCCTGGTCCTGGTATCGAACCAGGGACCTTTCCATCTCCAGTGGAGCGCTCTACCAACTAAGCTAACCAGGAGTTAAACGTCAGTAAAAGCAAGCGGGTATTATCAACTTGCTGGCTGTATCATCATAAGCTTAAAAATGCAGGCCGTTCGCCCTTGTTGATGTTGGACTAGTGGCAGTTGGTAGAGCGCTCCACTTGAGATGGAGAGGTACCTGGTTCGATACCAGGATCAGGCAAAATTCTTCGGTCGCGCACCAGTCACTTAGCTGTGTTTGGAGATTTGCTGTTTCTCTCTTTGTCCCCCTTGTTTCCCTTCTCCATGGATTATTTTCGCCATTCTTGTCCCAGCTCGCTTGCACCTTTGCATTTGATTGCTTTATAAGCAATTTCTAGCCGTTCTCACACACAGAAAAAAGGGAAGACCAAAAGGCATGCCGCCGCAAAGTTGGCGGAACTGAGCCAGACTGACTGACCTGCACCCAGACACCACACCACCAGCAGACACCCGCCGCCAAGCTACCCGACAAGAGAATCGACCACCCACCCCTCGACAACAAAAACTCACAACAGAAGGAACTTTCTCACGCGTTCGTTCAAACCTATGGACGGCTGGCTCGCACAATTTCCATGGCCTTTTATACTCAAGGTGTCATTTGAGATTCTTTTGCGAGAATAGTTTTCATTGCACAAGATTGAAGCCCCTTTTCACAATGGCGAGCAAGCAATACATTCAGCAATAAGTTTGGCTAGTTCAGATGACGAAGAAATATTTTTCCCATTTCTTTTGTGTCTATAGTGTGAAAAATGTTTCTCTATCATCTGAACTAGCCAAACATATTGCTGGATGTAATGCGTTCTCGCCATTGTGGGAAGAGATTTCAATCTTGCGCAATGAATGCGATTCTTTCAAAGGAATCTTTAAAAGGAAACCGTGAGTATAGAGGACCACAGAAATTGTGTGAGCCAGCCGTCTACAGTTTTGAACGAACGCGTGAGATGTGGATGTGAACCAATGTTAGAGCGCACAAGGTTTCTTAAGAGAGGGAATGAGAAGATGGAAATGGAAATAATCGAAGCTTTCTGTATACTGAAAAACGCGGCTGACAAGTGCGCAAGCATGCCATTCCTTTATCTGCTGAACAAAGAACGTTGTGTTTCTTGATGGCTGCGTGTGATGAGTGATAGGAACCTTTACTCTTGTTGCTTGGGGGTGTGTATAGGTGATGGGGATCGACAATTTGAGGATGTTTGGTGCTACATTAAATCAGTTGGAAGTTGGCACTTGTCCCTGTCGTACGTGGGGCTTTTTTCGTCCTGTTTCAGTTCGCGCCTTGTAACCTTTTGATCGATATGTACCAACTAGCCCCAACTAAAGTTTTATTGCGTGAGAAAGTCTCTTCTGTTGTGAGTTTTTGTAGTTTTCGAGGGGTGTGTGGTCCGGGGGGGGGGGGTGCAATCTTAGTGCTTGGTTCACATAGCTTTGACAGGGATTATATTGTCGGGTAGCTAGGTGCCGGGTTTCTGCCCGTCGTATGGGGTCTGGGTGGAGGTTAGTCAGTCTGGCTCAGTTCCGCCAACGTTGCGGCGGCATGTCTATTTGTCTTTCCTTTTTCCTGTTTGTGTGGATGGCTAGACATTGTTGTTCCATTGCGTATGATTGTGTTTATGTGTATCTTTATACAGCCTGAAGTTAGTCTGCCTCAATTGGTGACTAGTCCGTAGAGGAGCAATGTAGCCAGTGCAGTACAACCGCTGGCCTGGGTTCTCTAACGTGCACCACGCAGTAGTGATACACGACCGCACGCCGGTACGATGCTCATTCAGACCGAAACGGGCAGGGGTGGGGATGTATCGCGAATAATCTCAGCCGCGTTTGAGATTTCGTGTCGTCTTGTCTGTTATTTCTCCTTGTCCCAGGGTTTAGACTATGAGGAAGCTGTACCAGCTAGTTTCGTAATGACGATGCATACAAATTGAGAACTCTTGGTAATGCGTTATTTATTACGTTTCATCAATATTAGCCCCAATAGCGAACACAAGCGTCGCTGCGTTCGCCGCGCCCTCATTGGGTGATGTGTACTGTGACGTCAGGGGAAGGACTTTGCTTCGCGCGATCTCGCATCCGGCTCGCTTCCCTGCCCTGGCTTCCTGGTTTGGCAAATGTGTGCCGCAAGTAGTTCGAGGAGCGTGCTTGTCAGCTTCGACCTTTCTAATAGACCTATTGCTAGTCTTACCCAAGCATCAAGAGAGCAATGCAGCGAGTTGGTGTTCCACGCGCCGCGCGTGCTAGGCCTCAGCAGTAGTAACTTTTCCAAAGCAATAAACCTAAAACAAATGGCATCTTGCACGCGCGATTCGTCAATGCTTCCTGTTGGTTATTTAGCTTCGAATCTTTTATACGGGACAGGCGTGCGCGTGTAGCGCGTCGGCACACCAATCCCTGCATTCTGCCTTGATGCTTGGGTAAGTACAGTCAAATGGTCTTATTGAGTTAAAAATCTCGAAAGCTATCGGCAAAGGCAATTCCGTCGATGAACCTCCCTGTCGGTCCACACGGCACAAGGCAATCGTGCGAGGGGTCAGTGAAGCGGCGTCATAAGTTTTTCAAACGCTGGAATTCTATTCCTTGCGTGTTTACGATTTAGGCGAATATTACATACCGCTTTGCAGGCCTTTCAAATGGCATTTATATCAAAGGCCTTTGGGCGGTCGGCAAATTAGCTCGCGACCCCGACTCTGCGCGTGCCACTCTGCGTGCGCAGGTTCGCAGATGTCTTAAAGGCCATCGGTCTGAAGACCTTTGAAGTGCTCGTGGAACAGGGTTGTTTGACATCAATGTAGCTTCTTGCTGAATTAATGATATAGTTCGTATACGTATGTAGGCATGTTTTATTTTTTGGAACACGTACAATTACTGGAAATGAGTTTGTATGGTAGCAGGAAAAGCGGCCGAATTTCCCCCAGTTGCCTGTATCGAACTGCCCAAGATATGTGCAGCAATAGTAGCGTACTTTAGAATGTTTATACTTTTTCCTGGCATTCTTCCTTTATTACAGCCTTGTGTATTCGGAAAAAACACCGTTTTGTATGAATTGTCATTTCCAATTAAAAGAGACACTGCTGCAGGTGCCCAAAAGCTTCCTCAGCCTCCTAACTCCCTACAGCTGGACTTTCTGACAACAGAGAAAAACAGGAGGAACAGCGAGCATTCGAACGGCTTTACAGTGGTAGATGCTGCACTAATAGCCGAAAATGTGGAACCTGTGAAGGGTGACAGTTTGCCTGATTAAAGCTTTTGGTATTTTAGCTTCAGGACATTTTGATTTAGCTAAAATCTCAATTTTAGAGCCTAAGGAACAAATAACGGGCTAGACACCTTCACCTACGTTTGTTGTACATTACTTGAGTGATAGCATAAATAAGTCCACAGATAGCACCAGTCGAGTCCACTGAAATACTATCCGAATCCAGCAAAGGCCAAATGCGAGCAATATAAAGAGATATAAACAAATAACTGTATATGCCTGTGTTCTTTCTTACTTTATCCCTGTACTTGCGCTCTTTCACTTGTGATTCTCTCTCCATGGCCCAGTCTACATTTAACATGTTGCGCGAGCAGCATGTAGCCTTTCTGCTTCGGCGTTTTTGTTTAAAAACAATGATACAAACAAAAGAAACTACACGAAATACTATACATAACCTGCCAATTCATTCAGACCATCAGTAACATTGATTGTGTGGGATGCAAATCTACAGTGATGCTCCTGCAATTGTAGTCATATTTCTTCATTTTCATATACCAGCTGCGATTCATGCGTTGCCTGCCCTGTCAACCATGACTGAAATGTTGGTTGAAGTTTCGCCAGCAGCTACAGGCCATACCTCAATAAAGCCACATATAAAAATTTACACTTCCTATGAAAAACCCGCACAAACAAAATTAAATAGAAACGAGCGCGCCGAAAGCTAACGTCGTCACAGCCTCCACAGGGCGAGCGGAGCGAGTCAGGCAAAAATTCTGTCCTCGCCGTGACGTCACCCCGGTTCGCCGTAAGGGGACGTCACGCAAACTTCTCGGGGGTAATAGAAACACTACATTACTCAAATTTTGGCCTTTGTACTAATAGCAATGTCAACTCGTGTTTATAGAAATGTTTCATTTGCGTATTTTTCTGTTTAATCAGCTGTTTTACCCTAAAAATGTTTTGAGTGTTTATTTTGTTTCTGTTTTTGCTGCTTTATATAACAATGTTTTCCAGCATGTAACCCACTTTTTTGTTTGTTCCTTTATATAATGTTTCTTCAGCAGTTACTCCCACCTTGTGTAATGCCCGCAAGGGCCTTCAAGGTTTAATAAATGATGATGATGATGATGATGATGATGATGACGATGATGATGATGATTGTTATCTTTCATTTTAAATACCATAACTACAGCGCATTAAAAATAAAAGAAAAGAAAAGCAGCGCACCTCAGCGTTGCTATGCGCAGGCGAATCGTTCGTCTCATAGCCCCGTTATCGTGATATTGGCAGCGCCACCTCTCGGAGCGTAGCGCCCTTAGCTTCATTGCGTGGCGGAGAGAAAGCGCAGTGAGGGTGCGCGGATGAAGCCAGTGCGGCGTCGACGGCACGGTGCGAATGCTCGTATGCCAACTTCCACTACACGGGATAGATGCGAAGCGTTGCAGGTTCTTGCGGACGCTAAACATTTCATATTTTATTTAGCCCTTCCGTAAGAGACAAATTCCGTAACCTCGTTCACCACAAGTCCGGACCACACCGTGGTCTGGAAGCAGCCGACGCTGTTACCTGATAGGACCAATCAAATAGTGTCAAAGGCGCAGCGTCACCGGGCTTTCCCTGCGCATGATTGGTTGAGCTATGATGGTGTATGCAAAGAAATACGATGAACACCGGGTTGGTGCGCTTTTAACGTTGTTTGATTGGTTCGCTTCAGCTCGTAGCGTCTGTAGCGTCCAGACTTAAGGCCCGTTCACACACTCGCGACTTCTTAGGACCGTGTGCCTTAAAACCTCTTCAAATCTCTCACGACAACAAAGGACACTGGCGCCACCTATTGAGTAGCCGTGGAACACTTAGCGGTCCCGTATACTTTCTATTGTTTGTCCGGGCATCATTCTTTATTTCTTTTCACAAATAACTTTTGTCAATGTTATAAACGGCCATTTCTCATGGTAGTTTACGTACATTCGATTTGGCAAATAGCGCAAACCCTTAGCTTTAGTGAAATGCAGTTTCGTGGTCACCGCACAGATGGCGCCAGTGTGCCAGTGTGTCTTCTCGTCGGAAGAGATTTTAACGCACTTGGTCCTAAGGAGTCGCAATTGTATATAACGGGCCGTTCAAGGTGAAACAAAGTATACCCACCTCCCCGCGAATGAAATCGCGGCAGTTCGTTTGTCCCCAACTCTCGCTCTCAACGGGTTCCTTCTTCATAGACGCCCCATGCGGAGTTTTACCTCTTCTGCCGACGTTTCTCGGTGCTAGCTGATATCTACGACCACCGGTATACGTTCTCTTGCCACCGCTGAATAGGCAAAAGCCATCAAACCTAGACTCGAGGCCCGCAGGACGAAGCCTGTCACAGCGACCTTGGCGAGGCGCGTATCGCGCCGAGATAGAGCGCCCCACGACGTATACACGAACTCACCTCCCAGGCATCGACCGAAAGCGCCGAAGCGAGGCTCCATTTGCCGCGGCAGTTTGCCGCGGGTAATAACCGTCTCCCGAGTGCCGACGTCTCGGCTCCCAGAAACCGGGCGATGGAGAAAGCCAAGGCCGGAAGGAAGTAAGCAAAGGACCCGCGTTCTAGATATCCCCTTCCCGTGAAGAAGACGACGTCGTCCGATCAAGCTCGTAAAAAGGGGCTGTGCTACAGCGACCTGCAGCTCGAACCGCGCGCGCCGAGGCGTGCGGGGAGTTTGGCGCGGAAAGCGGCCGAGCAATGATCATCGACAAAATCCTAGCTTCCCGGATGCATGGCGCTCCGCGATGAGAGTGGCGAACGGGTAACATACGATGAGTGGAGGAGCAAATGGAGCGTCAGGGTACCATCATCATCGATAAAATTCCAGCTCCACGTTGCGCTCTCCGATGAGCGTGGTTAACGGGTAGTTTAGGATGATTGGATGAGCAAAGGGAACATCCGGCTCGCTGACAAGTGCGGTCGCCGAAGCCTTCGCCGAATTGAGTGCCCGGGTGAGTCCAAGCAGGCGGTTTAACGACGCATCAACAGGTCTACGAGCACAGCGTCTCAGCGGCAGGGTAAACAAGCTGGGCGGGGATGATACGGGAGTCGTGCGTGGAAGTCGGCAGATATTGTGGAAATGGGCCGCCATCTTGGGGCACTGCTTGTGAATGCATACCATTTTCCAGCATAACAGTTGCAAACTTCCCAAAACGCCGCGCGCGAGGCGCACAACGAATTATGAAAATACACTGTATGCTCCTACACTCTAAAAAAAAGGGTATCACCTTACACCCTTTAGTCCCATATAATACACCCCAAAACTTCATTTCGACGTACAGTGCCCTATAGTCGAACAGACGGCCCAAAATTTTACGAGGGGCTTCATTACGGTGTGATATAACTTTTTAAATAGCTAAAGGACGTATCAAAAGCCACATGAAGAAAACACTGTTTTTGCACTAGGACCAGGAAAACCCCGATAATTTTTTTTGTAGTCAGTAATACGCACATTGGCTATTTTAATAGGCTGTACCACACGGCTATCAAGCCCCTCTTAAAATTCGGGGCCGTCTCTTCGACTATAGGGCGCTGTATGTCGAATTGAAGTTTTGGGGTGTATTGCCGCGAGCGCCGCTGACTAAGTAGGCATCGCGCTCGTGGCCTAACGGTTATCGCGCGTGCCTTCCACGCAGAAAGCCCAGGGTTCGATCCCTGGGAGCGGCGCGTCTTTTATTTATTCTTCCAATTTAGATTTCTAGTAATTTTAGGTTAGAATGTTCTGCGAGCCGAATGTTCCAGGCCGAATGTTCCAGAAGCCCACGCGTGCACAAAAGGGGCTCCGCGTAACCAGCCGAACTCAGTCTCGCCCAAGCGTTCGACTCTGCTGCTACGCCGACTTCGACGCCCGCGACGCCCTGTTGTTATCTTCTGTTTCCCTTTTGTTTTGGGCACAGGTTCGCCCCCATTAAACGTTTCAGTTTCCTCAGTTATTCCTTGTTTGTCACCTCGTCATTCGTGACAGTATTATATAGGACAAAGGGTGTACTAGTACACCCTTTTTTCTGAGAGTGTACGGCTCTCGCAGTATTTACCACGTGACACCAAAGAGAAGAGAAGAAAGGGTGGCTAACAGAACAAGTGGAAATATTTTTATTTCTCGGTAAAGGCTTGCCGAAGGCTTTTATTTTTTCTCTCTTCATTGCATGACTAAAGTAAAGAAGAAAAGGAGCCATCGATGAGGTTATTGCATTACGGCCTTGTGCATTTAAGCCTGGGTCATACTGCTTATACATCATACAAAAGACAGGCTGGTTACAGATTCGAACGCGAGTAACCGCGAGATCTGTGCTTCGAATGATGCATGGCAATGAATTCAAGGAGGAAACTTGGACACGCGGCATTCGAACCACGGACATTGCGATGACTCGTGTTTGCAGACTGTCTTTTGTATGAGTGTGACCCCGGCTTTAGAGTACTTGTGTTTGTATGTCTTGTAACTTTTCAGTTCCACTTTTTTTGAGTAATCAATTTGACAATGGTTGAAATGTGACTGGGTGTCATAGAACATAGAGTTTCATCAAAATGCGCTGCAGGTGGGTTATTAAAATTTCTAGATAATAAGTCAGCTTACAAAACAATAAAAAAGAAATTCAGACCCCAACAGCGGTTACGTAAGCGTATGTAAAATTTGGGAGCAACAGAACAACTTACAGAATCGTAATGATCTAGCAAGCGCTATTTTCTTCCAGCTTAGGTTAGTGTCCCTAAAGTCACTGGATCGTGGGAAAGTATCGCCAAGGTCTTTGTATGGTCGCCATTTTGTTCCATGGAATCTCCTTGACCTCATCATTCTTGGTGAGCTGATTCAAATTCGCGGAGAAGGGTTCCTTTATAAATACATTTCTTGCACATCGAGAGTTTGTTTCCACACGCCGGCAGAACAAGCGCACAACTTCACACCGCCGCAACATGCGTCGTCGCGGTGCTTGGGAGCATTGATAAGGATTTTTTCTTTCGTGAAATACGCACGAAAATCAATATCACTGTGGGAGATCTGAAGTTAGCTTGATCAGTTAATTGCATAAACAATGCCAAGGACGTTTATATTTTCGAGAAACGCTTTTAGTACGATGACGCTTCATTACGATCTTGGCGTGGCTGGCTCACAATGATACTTTCGCAGCTCCGATACGACCGAAATGGCGATTGCCGTGGCAACAAATATCGTTAAGTCAGTTGCCTCGTGGGGTTTTGGTCGTCTGTATGTTAGTACCTGCTTGCGTCCTGCTAGCAGGCGGGGAAGGCCATGGTGCTACTTTTCAAGGGTTTAATGACAAGCGTCCCCAGTGAGCACTTTACACCAAACTAATATAGAAGGTAACAGATTAAGGACGCAGTATAGTAAGGTTCAGGGCTGACAAAAGCATGGGCGTGAGCGCCATACACGGGTAAATTACTTCCAAAATGTAATTCATTATCACAATTACTTTGCTTCAGAAGTAGATTGACTACAACTACTCAGTAAAAAGTAATTATTTACAATTACAAATTACTTTAAAAAATTAATGGAATTACTTTACAACTACTTATATTTGAGAAAGATCCGACATGGGCCATATAACATTAAACGAGTTATATAGAATAAAACGCCTTTGGTCATTCCTTGCCCCAATGTTTCAGAGATGCTTAAGCATCGCTGCATAAATGTCGCGTATTGTACTTTCCTTTTATGAATTGTGTTAAATTCACAATAGAACTTGACAGTTCTGGGCAATAAAGTACTACGTTCTTATATTTTTATCAAATAATAAATTAGTTGATATGCTGGAAGACGCCAGATCGCTAAAGAAAACATTGGGTTGACAGACTTTTGTTAGCCAGGCAAATAATATAATACGACAATTAGTCATATATTAACATTTTACGAGTGTTACTAGAAAGCCAAAATCCACACGCGCTAATATGACCACATCCACATAACATCATGCAATTTTAAATTATTTACATAGAGTTGAAATTATATTGGCAAAGAAATATAAAAGAACCGAATCGGGGCTCCCGAATCACCGGTGACAATATCCACAGGTGCGAGGTCGGTCTCCAAAACGCTTATGCAAATAATATCCGAAGTAAAACCAACAAAAAATAGACTTGAAAACAATAGAGAGATAAAAATATGCTACAGTACTGGAAGAGGGACGTAAAACACTTGCAAAAAAAACGTCAAAAATAACTTCGTAGACAATTAAAATTCCCAACTTGGCCTGAACGCCAACGATAAATTTTGTTTTAAATTTAAATCTTGCAGCGCCGTTGAGCCTACCTCAACGGCGCTACACGGCGCCGTTGAAGTAGGCTTCAAGAGGATTGTCTTTCAGCCCACAGTGTAAGCAACAAAACAACAAACAATGCGACGCTATTATTGTTGTGCATGCGTGTGCGTGTGTGTCTATGTGTGCGAGTCTGTCACCGAGAGTTAGGACGCTTTTGCGAGCGCTGAAGCCTTCAGAGAGATTCCGTCGGCGCCGCACAGTCTTGTAAGACTAATTGTAATTGTGTCTGAAATTTCGCAATTGCTGACGCTAGCAAGTAATTAATGAACAATTACAATTCTTTTAGCCAGAAGCTATTCATTAAAATTACAACTTACCAGAAAAGTAATTTAACTACAGTACTTTAATTGCTGTAATTGAATTACTACCCAAGTATGGTGAGCGCTCCAGGGCTGGCACTTTAACGGAGTTACGCAACGCCATTGGGATGTAAGGACAGAACGAGCGGGTTGGTATGGATAATTAAACTTGCGGAAGAAAAACGAGAAGGGACGCAAGTTTAATTATCCATTGGGATGCTTACAAACATCCTCAAAATAAGAGTGCGGACGATCTTAGCGTCATCCAAGACATGTCTTTTTTTAGGAGAAGCAAGTTTACAAGCAACATGCATTACATGCAGTTATTACATGCACATACAAAGCAATTACAGACGTAATGCACACGCAAGAGAGGAATCAAAACTCTGGTGACTGCTTCAGCACCTTATGCACTCGAAAATTAAAAAAAATATTTACATATATGTACTGATTCGCTGCTAACCATCCCCATGATTACGAAGGTGGCACGCATGTTGCTTTGTTCTCGTCAATATTTCGTGTAAGGCATATTATGTATACGTGTAATATATGCATCTCCATGTAAAAAGACATTAGTACAGGCAATAATTTTTTTAGATTGTAGCTTAAACAAAAAAATTTCCTCACTTTACCATAGCACCCTTCTCACAGCCCACTTACTGCCTTTAGAAATAAAGCGTGTTCAGTGCAACAATTTACGATAAAAGATGTGTGCTCGGTCAAAACAAGGCTGCTGAAAGGAGAAAGTCATGGATGTATAAGTTTGGAAAGCAGTGTCCAGCTGAGCGAGTGAGAGTTCGCGCCATCCTATTGGAGACGCCATAACTATTCGTAAACAACATAACAGGTAAATTATATTAGAGGAAGGAATGCTACATTACCTTTAATATAAAACCACTCTTTCAAAAGAAGTATTCAGAATAAGACAAGTTGCCAGCGGCCAAAGAACGCATAAATTGCCAGAATCAATGGGACCGTGGCCTTATACACCGAAAGCAGACGATTTACAAACTTAAATTCAAATGCTGCCTCGCAACCTAAAATACGTTCTCCTTGAATGTGGGCGCTGCATTACTGAATTCGCTAATGTAACGGTTCTTAAAAAAAAAGGGGGGGGCGAAGTTCCACTTTGTCCACTTTATTTGTACATTGTTGAGTGCAATCTGCGGGGATGGCTCCCACGTCCGACGAGGCAGACCAGCAGACGAATGCTAGCCATCTCTGCCCCTTCCCAGATCGTTCCCTCTTCTTATTTCCCTTTTAGGTGCAATGAACGTGTCGCCAATAGTGCTCCAAGGTTCTGCCTGACGTTAATGTCATGAGTCACTAATGTTCGCCATAAGTTAGTAAACGGCGGAAGGTACGGCAGCCGAAGTGAGTCAATCAGAACGCCGAAGAGGGGCACGTGTACAACGTATTGTAGCAGATCACCCGGCTCCCGCGGAAAGCTGTCAGGTGCTTCTCTGTTGCTGATTGGCTCGAGAAGGACGCTTCCTTCGCTGTTTGCTCAAGCGTGCCGAAACGGAGTAGGTACAACCTTCTCACAAGGTGTCAGACCGGAACCGAACCAACCGAATCTGGAATCGAACCGTTATCTGTTAGCCGAACCGGGACTGAGCCGAATCAAAAATCTTCGCCGCCATCTTGGAACTGAACCGGAACTGAACCGGAAAAAATATAACAGTTAACCGGTTCAAAACGGTTCAGGCAATTTTTTCTTCTCTTTTGTTAGTATCACAACATGAATATTTGGGAATAAAAAGTTGGCAGCTGTATTTCTATATTTTGATCAAATCGCTATATACAGAAATGCAATGAATGAAAAATTGTGGGTATTCTTGGCGCTTTTGCATTGGCGCTGTGATCAATCATCTGTCACGGGGTCACATGATGTCATGGTGCCAGTGCATGCTATCAAGTAATGTCACGTCACGTGACCACGTGATGTCACGTGATTGACGGCGTCTAGTAGATTGAAATTGAGAGCGTCGCTAGATTTATTAACGTTGTAGACACCGTGACGTAACACGACACCTGGACTTTGCACTAAAAGCCACGTGAGACTGCAACGTACGAGATTTGTTTGACCCCGAGTCGAGTGCTCGGGATCATCAGCATCGCTAAACATTCGGGTAACGGCTCGTGCTCAATTAAAGATGATAATAGCCCAACTCTAACAATACCTGGAGCTCAGCCCATGCTCTGTGCCTTGCCAACCCCAGCGCGTGACTATCATGAACACTGACTGTATATAGTTAGCTGTTAGCGTCAGATCACGTGGTTGCTTGTTCTAACCGCGACTTGAGGGGAAAGCTATTTCTTTATTTTTTCTGCGTCTGCCCTGGCGCGGAGGGAAAAGCTAATGGATGTTTTTGAGAATTATCAACGTCATGGATTACTTATTGGCCGTATTGCACGACCCATTTTACGTATATAAACATCATAGAGGCACCCAAACATGTTTTCGTTGTTGCTGAACTGCCTCAGAAAGTTGTTCCCGAGAATAAAATCATTGAAAGGTCGAAATATAACTGGTTACTATGATGTTACATATAACTATAAGTTTGACGGGAGGGATACACGAAAAGAAAGATACTAAAGACCTCAAACAGACAAACGAAAGTTTGTCGTTGTCAGGTTTTTCCCCAAATTTCAACCACCTCCGCATTTTTTTTAACTTCACAATTTGGTGCAAGGTAGAAGATAAAAACGATTGAGAATTACTGTAAACAAGTCACACGAACATAATTGTCGAATTAACACCCCCGAACAGAGAGAGCAGTCCCTCGGGAATAAGGAAAACAATATTATCTTAAAGAACAACGAAAAAAAAACGAGACAGAAAAAATAAAGGGAAGGAGGAAATGGGGGGGGGGGGTGTAGTTTTAAAAACATACTGTGTTGTAAAGCTTCCTCTGCCCCGCATCTTCGGCATAGACGAGAAAGTGTGACCCCGGAAACTACTTTGTTTGTAAAAACACTCATGCCAGTTGTTGTTGAAACGATGTTTATTAGAAAATCGACGTTGTAGTTAGTTGCGCTTTGGGCGCACATGTCACTGTCGATGGGAAAGGGAAATAGGGCAAAAAAGAGATAGAGGAGTAGAGAGGGGGAGAGGGAAGGGATCTTTTCAGAGTGTTAGCTTTCCTACGGCTTTCGGTACAGAATCGCGACTCCTCGAACTCCTGAAAACCTCTGTATGTAAGATCCCCAGGAGCTCCAGGAGCCGCAAGCAACCCAGATTTCTTGGAAGTCTTAGAGGATCTCGAGAAGTTCCGTGCTCCTTAAGAAGCTGACTACACTCTTGAGTGCCTTGTCTGTAGTAACTCGTGACGCTCTTGGACGCAGGAGTTCCTCCAAGTTGGTACTAGGTAGCCCTAGGTGGGAAAAGGCATCACGGAGGTTGGTGCGCTCCTCTTCATGATCAGTGCACTGCAGGAGGAGATGTTCGGCGTCGGCCGTTTCCTCGCAGGTCTGGCATATGGGATCAACATTGAGTCTGAAGCGATTTATCCACGCCGGGGTGAAGGCGCTTCCGGTCCGTAATCTGTGCAATACTGCGGCAGTTTGGCGGTCGAAGCCGCGTGGTATCCGAGCTGGAAGGCACCCGCCACCACTACCGGGTCCGGGTGCTGTAGGGCGATGGCTCTTCTCACAAGGAGCTTGGCATTTGAGAAGCGGGGAACGGTTGAGAGCGGGCACTCGGGGTCCTTGTGAGCCCGCATCGCCAGAAAATCAACGACTTCATTCCCTCTAATGCCACAGTGGCTTGGGAGCCATTGGAAGGCAATGTCGTTGCCTTCTTGCTGAAGCTCGACCGCATCCTGCGCGATTGAACGGGCCAGGGACGTGGCCCGTTCGAGCCTAGATAGCAGCTCGAGGGCTGATCTTGAGTCGCTCAGGATGACCCAGCGTAGGGCCTGTGTGCAGCCTGTCCGGATTCCCCAGAGGGCGAGCCGTATGGCTGCTAGCTCTGCCGTGGTGGAGGATGCTTGATGAGCCAGGCGCTCACTGGTACCCACAGCGGCTGCCTGGAAGAAAGCCGCTGCTGTTGCTGTGCCTCCAGAGGGGTCCACTGATCCGTCGGTGTACACTCGGGTCCACCCATCGTACTGGGTAACTAAGTGATCTTCCGTGAGCTGCCTTGCTACGACCACTGCTACATTCTTCTTGGTTCGCAGTCCAGGGATATGAAGGCTGATCCGCAGAGGGTGGGGCTCTTTGTGCAGCTCTGGGAGTGGAACGAGAGGTCCTGGTGTGCCAGCAATGTCACCAAGGGTGCAAAGGTGCGCTCCTAGTCTTGATTCAGTGCGCTCGGCGATCCTCATTAGGAGCGTGATGGTGGAGTCGCAGTTGCTCATTCGAGTCAGATGGCCCAGCGCCCGTTCTTGCATGATGTTCTCTACCGAGTTAATCCTGGATTCTGTGAGCGTGTGTCGAGACGAGGCCGTGCGGGGAACTCCGAGGCAAATCCTGAGTGCCACGCGTTGCGCTTGTTCAAGATTTTTGAGCTGGTTGGCACTGAGTGTGGCGAACGGTAGGGCGTACAATGGGCGGGACAGGATGAGCCCCCTATACAGTTGTAGCATCATGTGAGATGAGGTTCCCCAGGTAGTTCCGCCGAGCATCCGAAGGATGTTTGTATGGGTCCGCATCTTTTGGAGCACTTCCCTCATTGCTGGGCCCCAGGATAGCCTCGAGTCCAACGTGACGCCAAGATATGTGGCCGTTTTCGCCAGTTTCACTGGAGTGTCCCCAATGCGTAGTGTGGGCATGAACTTGCTTGGCCTCTTTGGAGCGTAGCACAGCGCAATCGTTTTTTCCGCTGATATTGCCAAGCCCAGTTGGTGGAGACGATACACTGTATTTGTCAGGGCTCGCTGGAGAGCGCATACCATACGTTGCCTTCTGTAGCTGGGGGCAGTGGACCAGAGTGCCACGTCGTCTGCATAGACGGCCATGCTGATAGGGCACGCCGGTTCTTCTCCAACCCTTGCCGCCGCTGGGAGCGACGCAATGGCCAGAGCAAAGAGTAGCGGGCTAACAACGCTCCGTTGGGGAACTCCTCGGATGATTTTCCGGGGGTTGCTCACCGCGCTGCCGGCCTTTACACACATAGTGCGTTCACTAAGAAACGCGCAAATGTATTTCAGTGGACGTCCGTTCACCCCGAAACGGCGTAGGGCTGAAATGATGGCCTTGTGGGGGAGGGCATCAAAGGCTTTGCGGACGTCCAGAAAGACGGCCACCGCAGACCAACCCTGCGCTTTTGCTTCTTCCAGTGAGCTGACGATATCTCCCACTGCATCTACCGTGCTCCGATGGTGCCGGAATCCGGAAAAACAGTCCGGTAAAGCCCTTGCCCCTTCTAGGTGGTAAACAAGACGGCGTAGCACCATACGCTCCATCACTTTGCCCAGGCATGATGTCAAGGAGATAGGCCTGTATGAGCTTAGTTGGTCTTGGGGCTTTCCGGGCTTCAGCAGTGGTATTGTGGTTGCTACCCTCCAGGCGTCTGGCAGCTCAGCCGTCCTCCAGACATGGTTGATGAGAGCTAGCATCGCCGGGAGTGCCGACTCGTTGACGTTTCTCAGGGCCTGGTTGGTGACTCCATCCGGTCCTGGTGCCGCGCGGTGTCTGGGAAGGGCATCAAGGACGTACTGCAGCTCGTGGAGAGTAAAGTCGGCGTCCGGTTGTTGCATCAGAGGTGCCGTGGGATGACGGTACTTGTCCCAATTCTCGGGGGCGGCCCCACTGTCGGTACCAGCGGAACTTCAGTGAAAGTATCCGCGAGGAGTTCAACCATCTCTGTCGGTCGGAGGTTCATGGCAACGGCCATTCCAAGTACTGGGTTTCGGGGAATCGGGCGGCCCGCCAGTGTTCTCGACATCCTCCAAGCCCGGCTTCCTCCTGATGGTCTGTCTAGAGTAGAACACTTGAGACGCCATTGTCGGCGCGCCAGTTTCTTTCCGTGTTTCCTAAATCTGGCATCCAGTCGCCGATAGGCCAGGATATCCTCCGGTTTTCCGGTGACCCACGACTTTCGCTGGGCTCGCCGTCTCCTCGCTCGGAGTTTAAGCCATTCGAGGTCGGGGTTAGGGCGCGTTAATGGCACTCTGACTTCACGGGTGGCTTCTTTGAGGACGCGCGACAGTGTTTCTGAATTGAAGGGAAATCCCCCTCTAGTGCCTCTCCAAGCAGTGTCCTGTAGCGGTCCCAGTCGACTATCTGGCAAGTCCTAAGGGGGATTTCGGCGGCTTTCCAATGACAATTGGTAGGTGATCACTCCCCCAGCTGTCCGCCTGAGGGGTTGCACTGAGCCTCAGGGACCAAGTTGTGAAGGTGAGATCAATCACGCTTCCCGTCACTCCAGGGCGGATAAACGTCTGGCTCCCACTCGTGATGTTTCTCAGGTCAAGTGCTTCGACCGTTGCCTGTAGCTCCCGTCCCCGTGAGGAGTCTTGCTTGTCTCCCCAAGACTTTGAGTGCGCATTGAAGTCTCCGGCTACTATAAGGTCTCCCTTGGCTCGCACTCGAATGTCCGCAAGTACATGGGTGTCCCAAGGTGCGTTAGGGGCCACGTATGCCGAGACGATGGTGAGTGGGCGTCTTCTCCATTCCACCGTCACTGCCACAAACTCTGCACCCTCAGTGCATAAATCATTGAGGTCCACCTCACTTTGTGGCAGCTCTCGACGCACTAGTAGTGCTGCCCGCGGAAACCCTCTTGCCACATGCGGTTTGCTGGCGTACACTACATGACCCGCAATGCGCATGTCGCCAGCTGTCATTCTGGGTTCCTGGAGAGCTACTGCATCGTAGAAGTTGTCCCCGAGGTGGTTGCGGAGCTCAGGGAGTCGCGTTTTCAATCCGTTACAGTTCCATTGAAGAACTGAACAGGAGAAGGGTTGAAGGTGCTTGGTGGTCCTCCTATTAATGTCTCCCATCGTGGATGAGTTGGTGTGGGTAGGCGAATGGTGAAAGATTGCTGTCCTGCAGCTTTGTAATCTGTGATTCATACTGGTGTATGAGGTGTTTGTACCTTAAATGATTTGATGAGAGCATTTTACGAAGCGTATACCAAAAAAATCGGTAGAGGACTTGTGATGAACAGGTTTCGTTCCACTGCAATGCAACAGGCTGAGTTTCAATATGATCTGGTTCATTTGTTCGATGCCATTTAGCTTTGGAGTTACAGTGAAGAAAATGTTTGTACTGACAAGTAAGACCTTCTTGGAAAAACTCTAGCATAGCATTGTAATAATGGGCTCTAATGAGAGGACGGCTTTTAGCACTTGATGAAGTGTTGATGTCTGTGACGTTGTGGCCAGTATCTTGCGAAGAGCGGTGAACATAAGTGGGATTATGGTTTTAAACACAGAGTCAGTCTTTGTTCCACTTTCTTGGTTGGGCTCTGTCATGTGCACGTTGGAGGCCTTATGTGAAGTGATGTTTTTGATGTGTGGTTTGTCCCAAAAAGAAGGTTTCCTAGAAACTGGGGTTGTAGTTGTTGCGGTAGATTCAGCGGTGACCAGATTTGCAGATGTGCTCTTTACGTCTTCGAGACGAGGAAGTCTTGAGCAGTCAGAGACAGAGTATCGTTGGTGGAGGCGCTTGGTTCTGGCATGTTGTTTGAAGCCATTGTTTTGTTTGCTTGTCTTTTTGCATGCACAGCACTTTTTGCCTCACGAAATGTAGTTTTGTGCTCTAACTTGTACCTCGCTACTTCTGCCTCCCTTGCCCTCACTGGGCACTCAGGTGCGTTGGAGGCGTGATTTCCGTGACAATTGACGCAGCAGGGGTTGGCTTCGCACTTGTCGTTGTGGCATTGTCCACACCGAGAACATAACTGGGTTTCTTCTGCGCAGGCAGCTGCGATGTGGCCAAATTTGTGGCACCTGTAGCACTGCAAGGGGCGTGCTCGGTAGGGAATTACTTCCGTTCGTACAAGACCGACATTGACATGTTGAGGAGCTACTTTTGTTGCGAACGATACTCGCACAACGGGTGATGTCTTGCCAAGGCGCTTCACTTCCGTTATGCAGGCGGTCGACTGTAGTCGCGTTTTTATGTCGTGTTCTGTGCAGTCAGGGTCGATGTCTCGAAGGACGCCATAGCAATTTGTGCGGTCGCTAGGTAGAAAAGCCCGCACCGGTAGTGCGCATAGCTTGGTTAGCTTCAGGAGTTCGGCTTTGAGTGCAGGCTTTTTAACGTCAACCGCAACGATATTACGAGCTTTGTTGACGCGAACTACACTAACCATGCCTGGTGCGACGTTGTTCAGGTAGTCAGTGAGTTTAAATTTGCTGAGCGATGCAACTTTGCTGGTGTCAGTTGGCATGTATAGTACGGTGAATCCGACTTGTAGGTTGGTGTTCTCTTTAGAATGTGATGCTGAGCTCTGGCTTGTCTTTCGTCTTTTCTTGCCATGAACGACCTCGTAGTCACCATCGTCGGAGTGCAACTCGTCGTTAGTAGAGACGATTGTCAATGAGGAACTGCTCATTGTTTCAGCGGTGCAGTCTATGGGCGGAATCTCATAGCCGTCTTTGATGATCGTCGATGTACTTGCCTGAGCTTCAGCCATGTCGATGGACATGGGTGCATTCGATGACTCGATGTCCGAGGTCATATTTGTTGATGTCCTGGCCTCCCTTCAGGAGGTCCTTTCAGCTTTCTGGTGAAATGCGATGTTCGCAACTTTAGCAATAGATGTCCAGATCGTAAGGTTGCTCAGTGTATATACAAGTCTCGCGATGACATATACGGCAGCCTAAGGAAATGTTAGAACACATGATCGTGTAATACGCCAAAACAACACGGCCGAAATCGAAGAGAGATCTGGACAGGACGCTGCGTAACTTTCAACTGAATCATTTATTTCGATGGAATTCTTTTAAAAATCTAAAAACAGGCACATTTCGGCAAAACACAAAAATATGGTCTAAACCCCCCCCTCTTCCCTCAGATACCAGCGTAGTTGGCCCTTCAGATAGTAGAATTCTTTATTGAACAAGGACAAAAAGGGTGTAATTACGCAGGAGTAGTCGTGGTGGGACTTAATCGGGAAGGCTTCGTGTATTTCTCTGGCCGTTTTAGTTTTGCAATGGCCCATGACTCTTCTGCAGGAAAGATCCTCCTCTTAGCGCTCCCCTCTCCTAAGCTGCGAGGGGAGCCAAGTTGGGGCAAGGTAAAAAGTGGAGAGGATATAGGAAAGCAGGAGGCGGGCAAGAGTGGAAATTGCGAAGTGTTCGTCGGGCTTTAACGGCAGGGGGACGGACAGGCTGGTGATCGGGTTTCGGTTATATGGTGAAGATGTTTAATGAGACATGATTAGATGATGGTAGCGTTCGATGGTCAGTCCCATTCTGTCCCCGCCACGCGAGTCCGCGGGTCCCCTTTATATACCCGCAGTGACGTGACTTCACCTGCGCGATCCTGGTGTGATTGTTTGTCGGCTGTTGGCTTCGATGAAGATGAGGTCCAACAGCCTTTGTCGTTGGCCCGGAGGTTTATGTCGTCGCAGCAGCAGCTTCTCTCGATGTTAAAAGACGACGAAGACGAAGACCCATCGACGGTGGTAACTTCGGCAGTTGTTCGAAAGACTTGCTTCCGGGTCATCGAGAGGGTCTCTGTCGAGCGACGGTGTTGCGGACCGGCCCTGTAAGCGCGCCGTTATTCGAGCACGGCCTTGTCGTGATAGAAGCAAAACAGCGCCCGATTCCAGGTGGTGTATGTTACCAACACCGCCGTCTACAACCCGCAACAACCCAACTGCAATGAAGACACAAGACATCTAACACTACACCGGTGCAGAGCAGGACGTGACACTCACTGGAACAAGGGGTGAACAGAAAGGAAAAACACACTGGACTACATTCTGCGAACCCTCCAATTTATCAGTGTCAATAAAGACGCGAATAAGACCCGCAAACGCGACAAGGAAACAACGGCTAATGGAAAGAGGACATCGACACGGGACCTGACGTGGACAACCAGGAACTTAGGAAGGCCTGGCAAAAGTAAGCCAGACCTCACAGGAAGCGACGACTTATTTATCAGTATCAAACTTCACATAAACTTTGGCGCCAGAAGAAAAGATTCACTTTATTAGATGGAATAGGTTTCGAACGGTGCTATGAAAGAGCAGCATAGAAAATCTCGTACGTGGAATGCAGTGGAGGAAAGAAGAGTACCAAGTGCGAGAAGGCATGCCAGGCGCTCTAAGCCTCGGAGCTCCGCAGAAAGATATAAAATAAATGAGAAGTTGCGACTGCGTTGGGTGTCGACTAGGGAGCACACTGTTGTTGCTCTTGTTGTTGCGCCTACTTTGCACGCACTGCGTGTCGCTGCGTACTTGTGGTGCAGTTGCTCCCTACAAGGTTCGATAGAAGTCAATATGGAAGTCAGAAGTAGGCTCCATTCAGTTACTTATGTTTTTTTAAATATGATTTTATTGCGCCATAACAATGTAAAAAATATATATTTCTTTTTATTCATGGTGTTTCAGGGACGTTCGACGCATAAATGTAACGTCTAAATGCCGTTGCTGTAAACAGCGAGAGACCTGCGGCTACACACGCCTGGCTGTCGAGCTGACTACATGAGCTTCGCCGACTATACACGGACGTGAAGAGTGAAAGGTATGCGTCTCTTTACGTTGTTCGGAAAAACAACGCCGCAAAAGAGGCCCCGGAGGGAAATTCGCATCGATCAGGCAAATGCCCGAAGCAAACAAGCGATGCCTGCGAGCTGCATTTCGAGCCTAACTTTATCCTTACTTGATTACGTTAACGTAATTGGCGGAAAGGAAGCGAGAACTCCTCGCGAAGGTGCCGTGCTCACACCAGGAGACTCTGCTGCAAAGTTTACTGCCCGCAACGGTAAAGCAGACGAAATAAACTTTAACCGTTCGAACTCCGTTGCGAAGCGGTCGGCGCTCGCTCAAGAAGTTCCCTCGTCGATGTCACCAGAAGGAACCACCGAAGCTTCTGCCTTAACACCTACGACACATCGATCGGGACGCTTTAGGTTGCCAGAACGTGCTAAAGCCCTATACTGGGCTGTTTGCAAGTTCAGCGTCTTCGACGCAGTTGACGGCGGTGTGGCACGCTGTAAAGTTAGGTGTTTTCCTTACTTTATGTTCGATGCGTGCGCTGTGAAATGCTGCCGTTTCTACCTCGAATTATTTATATGGACTGCGGCTTGTTTTCTTCTTCTTCTTAATCTTTTTTTCACATCAGTGTAACCGTGATTCGAACCAGTTAAATAAGCCTCTGAAAAGTTGACACCATCTTGCTGAGGAAAAGTTTTGAATGGTTGCAGAAGTGAAGGCTGCACCCCACCAAGCGAATAATGCTGCGAAAAATTGACGAGTTTTGCCCGGCAGTTTGAATATTTCTGGCTGCGTGGCCACGATGTCGATCAAAAGAGCCGCGAAACTGCCGTTGTTTTGTTTCTGACTTGCGTCAACCCTGGAAGAAAAACGTCTCGTGGTACATCCAGCTCCGCGGGGAGGCGGGGGGATGCTCATTTCGTGCGGCAGTTTGTAAGTTCCACCGTCTGACAGAGTTCTGCTATGCAGCCGTGTGACTACGTCCATAACGACGTCCGCCAGCCGTGCCAGGAGGGTCAACTGGAGGTTCGGCGCCGTCGCTAGCACCACCGACGTTCTATGATCTACCAGTTGACAAGCCTCACGGAAGAGCATCATTTGAACATGGCTATTTTCTGTTGACGGCACGCGAACATGTCAGCGAATAGCGGTCCTATAAAGCTGGAGGAACTATAAAAACTATTGTTTTATAGTTCCTCCAGCGGCACCGCTCCCACGGTCAACGAAGAAGGACCGCTTTCGAGCACCGCTCTGTTTGCGCAGACTTAATGTTCACCATAATAACCCCAATAAAATCACCTTCCACCGCAGACAATCTGCATCGAACGTTGTACCGGTTACGTCGGTTCTGCCCATAGGGCGCGCGCTGATAGCAAAGCAAGCGCCACTAAGCGGACGCATCATGAAAAGGCGCCTGGAGTTCTCGAGAGCTTGCTAACTGACCTTGATCAAATAACGCTGACTAGCGCCATGCTAACATTAGTCAGCGTAATCCTCTCAAGGGACATTGAACTCCCCAAAGCGAAATATCTATAAGTGCCCATCGATAGTACGCGTAGGCAGTGTTACTTGCAAATAAATTAAACGCGTTACAGACAGACGTTACCTCAAAATGAAAGTATCGTGTTACGTTACAGAGAAGTAACGCACGTTACGTTTGCGTTACCTACTTCGTATTTATGAACGAAAAGGTTTTACTGTTTTGTACGTTACAGGTATACGTAAGCGACATATTTTAAGAAGCATTATGTCTATGCAGGAACTTAACATAACTACACTATTTTTACTTACACCTGCACGTAAATACACTCGAGGAAAACGCAAAACAAAAACATGAAAGAAGAACACAACAAATTGAAATGTCATATTTTTTAAGTTTTGAGACAATGTAACGAGTAACGTAACTATGATTGACCGTTACTCGAAGTAAGTTACGTAAGTACGTTATCCATAGGATGCCGTGTTTTCGGAGTTTCTTTTTCGTTAAATTCTCAAAGGTATTTTTTGGAGCTTATGTTTTGACAAAATTCCGGATTTATCGAATTTAATTTTTTGTTAGCATTTTAATTCTCAGTGATTCGGAGTTCAATTTCGCTTTGTTCCCAATATAAAAAAGTTCCGTCCTACATGCGTAAGAACTGCTACTTGACAAGGTAAGCGGTACACTTTCTTGTGTCAAAGATCTGACGTTTGAAAAAAATAATTCAAAACCAATAAATTGAGTGTTCTTAAAAAGAAAATCATACTTGTAGAACACTGATGAAAGATGGACGGGGGGGGGGGGGAGATCTTCTGACGTTTTAGATTTAAAAACATTTGTGAGTGTATCGGACAAATACGAATTGTTCAGAAATAATTTAACGGGCTTGACTGTTTTTCCGAGTTTTTCGGGATTTATTCGAAAACACGGAGCCCAAGTTTTTCGGTACTGTTTTGAAAATGTAACGCGCTACCGGTGACGTCGGTATTTTTAAAGCGTTACCGACAAAATTGCATGTGGATCAGAAATTAAAGCTGCCCCCCCCCACCTCCAAACAAAAAACAAAAACAAGACAAACAAGAAAACAACAACAGCAACAACAAACTAACCCTTTTCGCGCAATATACACGGCACGAGTCGCATTTTAATATACTCCCAAAATAGAAGCATGTCTGGGAAGCGCTTAAATTGAGTCTCCCGTTGTAAATATTGCCCCATTCCTTTTTAGGGACAGTTCATTTTGTTACCCATACGCATCCCATTCAGGCGGAAGAAGAAAGAAAGAGAAATATTTCTAGGAATTTGAGCGTTCCTCTAAGAGCGACGTGTCATACGGCGAGGCGCTCCCCTCGGCGGGGAATTGTTTCCGGCGTCGCGCAGCAACTGCGACGGCATGCGATCGCCGAGCTCCTGGCTTGTTAAGCGTTGATGTAGGCGTCCGCATTCCGGCGTCCGTTTCCCCAGCTACGTCTTCGAGACGGCCTATCGATCCGTCGGCGGCCCAGCGAGAAACAAATCCAGTACTTCGGTCGCGATTTCTCGGGGGGGGGGGGGGGAAGAGCGGACGCGCCCGGCAAGTGCGCGACGTACGGCGCAGGAAATGTCGTCTGCCGGGAAGAAATAAAGAAGAAAATATCAGGCGGAGCGGCAACCGCACATGTCCGTGCTCGGCACCATTGGCCGGTTGAGTGGCGCTTTCGTATGAAGCAGCGGAGGCAGTGGTTGTACGGCCATAACTCGTCGCTGCAGGTTTGTCTTGTGTCCCATGATAGCGTATCCGATTTGCTTCAATTGAACGCGCCGAACGTTTACGGGGGTAAGCGAAAGCACGCCCTTTTCCGGTTCGCGTAGAACGATCGAGGGAAATGCTAGTGCAATTTTAAAAAGGCCCGTAATATCGCTTCTTTTCTGAAATAACCTGAATAATATTAGGAACCGTTTTCCGGCGGTGAACGTTTTCAGTTCATAGGGAAGAAACTTTGCAAAGAGGTTGGCCACGAGATTTTCGTGGCCCCCTACTCCACCTGGAAATGGGAAAAGGGAAAAAAGATATGGCACAAAAAAAAAGTTTATAAGTTTTTTGTCGTTCTTTTTGTTTTTGCGCACCTTTGAGCATGTTTTTTGAAGCTTGTATGTTCATATTCATGTTCATGTTCATAAAACAAGTAGCTGAGATGCAGGCATGATGTACTGTATGAAGTTAAGCATAGGGATGGTGAATCATGGAACACAAAATACATGTTGTTCGGTGAAGTTCACGTGTTTTGTTCTGTTGCGTACAGCACGCACAAAACACATATACATGTGCGCGTACGACTACTTATAAACGCCAGATCGTATGCGAAGTATTACGAAAATATGAAAGGAAGTCACGAGAAAAAAGGAAAGGAAGTCACGATCAAGTGAGGCAGGCCCTCACTTGATCGAATGACATATTAGCAAGTGCCCACGTTTCACGGAATGACACTGTTGCGAACAGACGGCCGCCGCAAAGCAGCGTTTACGGGTGGGCTGTGTGGGTTAACATTTTCGTAATAAGTAGCCGCAGACTGCCGCCGCGAAGCGGATAAAGCGCAGCGCGGGGGTTGGGTTAGCACGCGCCCCCGTTATTCGCTAAAACGACGATTCGCTAAAACGTCGCTGAAGGCGACGTTTTAGCGACGCTCGCATTTGCTGGTCTCTTTAAAGACCGTAGCAGGCGTGGGAAACACGATAAATATGAATATTTGAGGGAGCACTCATTACGACGAGCCATTACAAGACTCGGAAAAAGAAAGTGGCTGCATTTGCCATACCGGGAAGAAGGCGTGTTCCGGTCAACGAAAGGCCCTTTTCAAAAGTGCGCACCCTCTGGCAGCTGATGCGCCCATTATACGCGTCCGCCATTGTTTGGGCAGATACTCGAGTCTGTATTGGCCACGAGGGTTGCGTCAGGCTTCGTCGTCAACTCGGATCCAATCACATGCTTCGTGACCGAGAAATGGCGACCGCTAGTGTTGCTTCGTGAACTTTTAAAAAGAAACTATTATTCTGAGAAGAAAACAAAAAACTGAATTGTAGCATGTTAATAATTATATTGATTTAGCGTTTTATTAAGAAAGTGTCTGGTTGTGTTGGGTCAAAAAGAGGTTCCATGTATTGATTTTTATTTATTGTCAAATTATTATAACCAAATAGATTTTAAAAAATAGGCGATTTCATCTTGTCTCTCGCAACGTTTCAACGCTTGCACTAAAACTAAATTCTGCGGGCAACACTTTACACAGAATATATTTGTACAATAGCTATTTCTGATATATTTTCACTTACTTTATTCTCATGACGTTTTCAGAGAAGTGTAACATAATTTTATTACGATACAAAAGTAAAAAGTCCGTCTCTGGTTGGTGGGAAAAGAGCGGCGATGGCAGGTGCACAAGGCAAAAACATGCAGCGCACGAATCGCAATCGTGGCAACTAATGCGAATAACTTGTCGCAGCTTATAGGACTGCCAATTTTACGAAAGAACAAGTCACTCCTAATATGATGAAAACGCGAACAAATCATAGAACGAGCGCCGGTTGTTCGGATTCCATGAACGATGCACTCAAAAGTTATGTCACCACGTTGCAAAACGTGCAGCGCCCTACGCGCGCCGTGAGAAGGAATTCTGGGAACTGCCTGTTGCCTTTTGCTAAGAAAGTAGTTTCCGGGGCCACACTTTCAGGTCTGTGTCGAAGATCCGGGGCAGAGGAAGCTTTACAACATAGTAGGTTTATACAGTGTTCCTTTCCTTCCGCCCTGCCTTTTTTTTTTCTTTTTAGAGCTAAGTTGTTTATTGTTATGGTTTTGGGGTTATTTCGTGTGCAGTGACTAAAAACTCTACGCTCACGCCGTCGCACGCGCCACACGCGCACGCCTTCCCCGTATGAAAGATTCTAAATAAATACCCAAAATTAAAGCGTTGACGAACTCGCATGCAAGATATCATTTGTTTTAAGCTTTTGCTTACGAACAATTAGTGCTGCAGACGCCGGCGCCGCACGCGCACGCCTTCCCCGTATAAAAGATTCGAAGTAAATAACCAAAATAAAGTGTTGTAGATAGTTATCAATAGGCACCATTTTCAAGGTCACTAGACTCTGGGGTAGATAATAAAGGCTTCTCAAAGATTTGCAGCTGTGCGACCCGCGTCGCTCATGTCTACGCTCGCACCGCCCTCTTTTTGTCGTCGTTCCAAGCGCTTGCGTGCCTAGTTTCCTTTCCTTCTGCTCTCCCGGGGGCGGTCCCGTCGCGCGTGTCTAGTTTCCTCCGGCTCCTCGGGGCGGGTTTGTGTCACGTGCTAAACAGCGTCTCTGGTCATCCACCTTCACAGAATGGAATGGCTCATGCTTTTTGCCTCTCGCTTTTTTTTGTTGCTGTCTCGATAATATATATTATTCCTGAGGGACTGCTTCCTCTGTTTGGGGGTGTTAATTCAACAATTATATTTGTGTCACTTGTTAACAGTAATCCTCCATTGTTTCTACCTTGCACTCAACTGTGAAGTTAAAAAAAAGTGCGGAGGTAGTCGAAACTTGAACAAGGACTTGAGGACGACAAACTTTTGGCTGCCTATTCGAGGTCTTTAGGATCTTTCTTTTCATGTGTTCTTCCCTTCAAACTTATAGTTCTATGTAACGTCATAGTAATGAGTTACATTTAGTCCTTTTAGTGCTTTTATTCTCGGGGACAACTTTCTGAGGCAGTTCAGCAACAAGAAAAACTAGTTTGGGTGCCTCTATGATGTTTATATACGTAAAATGGGTCGTGCGATACCGCCAAGAAGTAATTCCTCACGTTTGTAACTTCCAAAAACATGATTAGTTTTCCCCTCCGCGCAAGGGCTGACGCAGAAAAAATAAAGGAAGGAAACAGCTCTCCCCTCCTCAAGTCGCAATTAGAACAGGCAACCACGTGATCTGACGCTAACAGCCAACAATATACGATCAGTGTCAATTGTTATGCGCTGAGGTAGGCAAAGCATACAGCATGGGATGAGCTTCAGATATTGATAGAGTTGGGCTATTATCATCTTTAATTGAACACAAGCGTTACCCGAATGCTTGGCGATGCAGATGATCCTGAGCACTCGGCTCAGAGTCATAAAAATCTCGTACGTTTCGCAGTGTAACAGATTCTTGGTGCGAAGTCAAGATGTCATGTTACGTCACGGTGAAAATCTAGCAACGTTCTCAATTTAAATTGACTAGACGCAGTAAATCACGTGACGTCAGCGTGGTCACGTGACGTGACATTACTCGACAGCGTGTCTTGACACCATGACATCATGTGACCACGGGACACATGATTGATCATTGCGCCAGTGCAAAAGTGCCAAGAAACCCCGCAAGTTCTTATACATTGCAATTCTGTAATATGACGATTTGATCAATGTATAGAAATGCAGCTTTTTTATTCCCAAATATTACTCCGTGATACTTAGCAAAAAAGATTAAAAAAAATACCGTGAATCGTGCTGAACGGGTTACCGTTACATTTTTTTCCGGTTCAGTTCAGGTTCAGTTTTAAGATGGCGGCGAAGATTTTGGTTCGGTTCAGTTCCGGTTCGGCTAAAAATAACGGTTCGGTTCCGGTATTCGGTTCGGTTCGGTTCCGGTTCGACACCCTGGTGAGTAGGGACAAAGGCAGCTGGCTTTGCGTCTGCCAAATAATCATTCCAACCAGAGCGCGGTGTTCTGACGGCCTCGCGCGCACCTGTCTCCTTTTCGCTCGATTTCTAGCCGCTAAGATTTTTGATTCCGGCAGACAACCGAGAATGAAATTAACATCACCAAAATACTAACATAATAAACAATTCGACAATTTTACTAGTCTGAAATGTCGAAATGACAAATTTCGGATATTAACTTAAACTTGCAAGTCAAGGTATTTCTTTTTTATTTTTAGATACTAAAAAGTTATTTTTTTACGAGTCCGGACAGAGAAAGCTTCACAGAATTCTTTCCACTTTAGGAGAGCGAACGTTGGATAGAAGGCGACCTCCTCATCCAGCTTTCGCCCTGCTGAAGTGGAAAGTGGTGGAAGGAGCTTCCCCGAACTCTTTGCCTGTCGTCGACAACGGGTATATTATTCCAAATTAAGGTACCGTGAAACTCAAATCAATCTTTGTCCATAGGTATTGCGACATGGCAGTTTCTCGCTACGAGGTCCGGGTTACATTTTCGCTGTCAGCTTCGAACAGTTCGTCCTTACCCAGGCGGCGTAGCCGAAAGCTTAGAGTCTCCAGTCTCATCATCGGTGGTCATGCTCTGCAGCGGCACGCCGTGAACCTCCGCGGTGTGCCGGAGGTGTTCCCTCTCGACGACCTCGCGCAGTCTCGCGTCCCCGAGACCTCCTCGCGGCACGCGAGCGACGCTGGGCTGTCGCCATCATCGATTCGCAGAAGGGTTGCAAGAGGAAAGTGTTTGAGCCAGGGGCCAGATTAATCGCAGGGCGTGAACGCGCCGTCTGGAACCGGGCCAAGATTCGCCCGACCGCCTCGCCCGGCTCGCGCGCGGTTTCGCGCAGCTGGTTTGAGCGGGCGCCTGCCTTTTTCTGGATGTCGACGATGACGTGGGCAGGCAGTCTGAAAGGGAGGACGTCACCGAGGGCGCAGAGGGGGACGCCGACTGAACCGTGGAGAGGACGGAGGTCCTTTTGGCGAGACTTTGTTGGGACTAGAAGACAAAGAACGCTATACTGATCAAAGTGTAATTGGATAAAGAGTCTCGTCTAGTATCCTTCGTCGAGAAAAAGAACAACGGCAGCCGGCTGACGTCAGTGCTATCCGACCGAAACCAATCTGGAGTACCGGCAAGCATGCAGTTAAATTAGTGTTCCACTTATTCTTTCTGGAACAAGTCAGATTTGTTATGCGCATCGGAGATTATATGTGGAACGCTGATTCTCGCCGCTTCGTTTTTACTTTTTTATTTGGAACACGTAGGCGCTGCGTAGATTGTTGTTCTACTTACATGGCGTTCCGCCTATCCTGCTATACTTAGACTAAAATAAGAAAAAAAAAACCTAAAGAAAGTTTTAATGAAAAACAGTTTAATAGCGGAATAGTTACGCCGTTAGGCATAATTTAGGTTGAGGTAGCCAATAACAAAAGGTGCTTAACTAGCTAAGCACCGTTTCTCGACTGGAGAGATGATTGACGCAAATACTTTACAAGGGGAATACATCCTACTCCGCTGACTTGCATTGGACGGCGCGCCTACTGGTCCAATTTGACCCCTGGCTGTTGGACGTCTCGCCGCGCCGGAAAGCAACTATATTTTTACTCTAAAAATGTTCAGAGAACAAGATATGACACATCTTGAGCAGACACATGCATCGACCGAACGGCCAGCGGCGCGCCCTTTGCCACCGGCGGATAGCTGATAACCGTGACTTCCATGGCAATAGGTGGCGACTCCTAGGACTTACAATTCGGATGGATGGATGGATGTTAATGACTATATCCTTTGTAACGGGCGGTAACTCACGCCACGTAGTCTAAGTGTAAAAAGAAAAAACACATGATTCCTTCCGCCCTAGACCAGTTTTTTCCCCCTAACTATCACCAGGCAGTGTGGGATATCATTAAGATAACATTTGGGGAACCGAGAAAAAAAAATGCCCCCGTTTTTTTTTTTGCCGGTTACGGAGTCGCCAATTTGTCCTCTGGTCAAACCTTGTCGGCGTTACCCCAGCACCGGACCCACTGAGGGACAGGGTTGAGACTTTGGGCCGGAGCCACTCGGGGAGGGAGTGCCAAATTTTTCTCACTCCCGCCTGTCCCCTGCTGTGCTAGTTAGTTGTGCATCATTCAACTTTCTCTAGATGATTTCCACCAATCTTCTAATCGCCTCTTTGTGACTGTAATTCTTTTGCCTTTTGTCCTTCCATCGTCGCCAGCGAAACCCAGGACCCGGGTCAAACCTGATACCCCAGCAGGGAGGGCAGGACAAAGCCCCGTGCTGTATTGTCTCGCTCTCATTGTGGCAGGCAGCACATAATGTGTCTGTCTCCTGAAATTCAGCCCTGTACGTCCTCGTCCTAAAAACTCCCGTTCTTGTCTCAAACAGGAAAGAACTTCCCAGTGAATTGTCAAACACATTTTCCTTTCTTATGTCCTGTTTTTGTGTCCTGTACATGACTAAAGCTGATTTTTCCTGCATTCTTGCCTACGACAGTTTTCTTTCTGCCTCTTTCACACCCTTTTCCGCTGAAGTAGTCTGCTCAGCCCCAATACTAGTGTGTAGGTATATAAAAGTAAGCTTTCGTGTTCGGTTTGTTCATTTTGTGTTTAAACTGTTAATGTATAAATACTTTAATACCTTCCGTGCCCACCACGTATTATCCATTTCGGTCAACCTTTGTTCAAGTTTCAACTTACTAATTGCCTCCCTGCTCTCAAAAGACGATCAGCCCATGCCCCCCTCGTACTCCCTCATTCGGTGTCTTTCCATGTGCTCCCAGTGCCAATCTCCCTACGCTTCTTTGTCGAATTTCTAATCCCGATTGAACCTATGATTTCATGCACAGTACCCCATTGCAAAAAGACAGTCGTGGTACCATCACTCCTTTCCGTATACTTCTGACCACTTCATATCTATTATAGTTCCATAGTGCCTTGAACTTCATAATAGATGAATTTATTTTCCCTTTTCTAATTATATTCTTCTCATGTTCCCTTAGATATATCCTTCCCTCATTGAGTCAGACTCCCAGATATTTGTATTTTCCTACATGGTCTATAACAATGTCTTGTATCCTCAGGGATTCCCTCTTTTCGTCGTTAAACACAATTACCCAAAACTTCTCACTACTAAAACTCATGCCCAGGGTGTCCCCTTCCTGCCCACATATTCCATGTAGTTTCTGTAACGTATCCTGGTCATCTGCCATAAGTACTATGTCGTGCGCAGACATCGGTCCTCGTATTACCTGTACTACATTTCACCCTCCTTCCATATAACTCACATCAAAACCTAAGTCATTGTGCTCTAACTTATTTTACATTTCACTGAGATATATTATGAGGAGCAGAGGTGACAGTGGACAGCCCTGCCTGAGCCCTCAATGCGGAAATACCCAAAGTTGCTGGTCATCCAGCTATTCAAGCTGCGCCAAACCTGGCCACGCCGAGGCCATTGTATTATCGGGAAGTAGGATGTATTCCCCTAGTAAAGTACAGTCATGTCTCCTTAATATGTACCCTTTTAATATAAATACCCCGCTATATAGACACCATTTTTGGGGACAAACTGGGAAAATATATGTATTTTTGCCTCGTTAATATAGACGACTCATATTATGGACGATTTTTTGGGGGAACGGAGGCGTCCATACTAACGAGACATCACTGTATTTGATTGGCGTGTGGAATGTTGCAAAATTGCTTCGCTCTGCCATGATAGTCTTCAACTCGAGATACCTTTATGTTTGAGAAACAAACAATATTCCCCAACTCAACTCTGTTACGTCACGCCGCGGTGATTGCGTTTCACGCGCCCTTCCGGTCTAGAGGTATGGGCGGAAGTCGCCATGCGGGATGGGCATTTCTGTGTTGTTTTCGGAGAAACAAGACTCTAACTTGCCTTCTCGTCGAAATGCCGCGACGGGGGCTGTACCAAAGGAGCTGGGAAAGGTGTAAAGATCAGTTTTTATGTGTTTTTTGTTTGCTCGGTTCGTCCGAGAACGTGGATAGTTGCCGTGGAAAGGGAAAATAAGACACCGTTGGACGACGATTGCTTGTGCCGGAAGCACTTTGTGTTAAATTCATGGACACTTGCGATGGTTAGATTTATTTGTTTTGCTCCAACATGAACGCGGAAAACATACCAAGCAATAGTTCAGATCACCCGCGTATCACATTCAGTTCTTCATCACGATAAAACAGCCGTCGGTCGTTTAAACTGCCGTCTGCTCCTTCAAACACGTTCAAACTGTCGTCTGCTCTTTTAAACGACAGCGGTCAGTAGATCAAACGTTGCTATAAGAAGTGCAGTCCTCAAAAGACTTAAGTTTGAAGGTTGCTTGGGGTAAATAGGCTCGGTGTAAACAGTAGATGCAAGAAGATACTGATCATTGTTACGAGTAGCCATCACCGACTTGTTGTGCCTGATTTACTTGGTCCGATTCTGCAGCGATCTTCAGTATCAACGTCGAGCCTCGCGTCTACCGTCCTCGTTTCTGCAGCCCGCGAGCGGTGTCGCGACTGAAAATAGCGAGCAGAATCTCATCATGCGAATCAGGCCTTAGCATACATCCTGCGGCGTTCACGCGGAATGAATCGCCGCATGTCACATTATTTACGCGAAGGTTTGTGGTGTAACGAGCCTTGTTAATTTCTCTCAGGCCACTAAAGTAGTAAGACATTGCTAGAAAGAACGTAGTCAACAGTTCCAACGCAAAAAAGAGCGCGCGGGGACTCACAACGACGCCGACAATATCACATACCAATGGTTTGCCCACAGTCCCATCGCGCATGCGCGGCGCCGGTGGCGTGGAGCTCCGGTTTGTTTGTAAACATGAGTTGGGTATCTAGATAGAGTTAACAGTGTTTTCAAAAATCTTCGAGAACGTCTTTTCCGCTTCGGTTTCAAACGGCGCATCGCTGTTTGGCGCGATCAATGGCAGATGGCCCTCAACATAGATGAATGCTAAGTGATATCATTTTCCTGCCTTCGCATTATTTCTACTTATTATTACAGCATTAACAGCACTACCACTGAGATAACTAGACCTTATAAATATCTCGGTGTACATTTTAGAGAAGATCTATCATGGAAAACCCACATTCACCACATAACTGCCGAGGCAAATTGTACTGCTGGTATATCCCATGCCAAACCTTAAACTATACTTCGTCCCACCGTGGCATGAACTATTGTTAGCCCCGCATGCTAAAAGCGCGGTCTAGCTAGCTTTGGATGAAGCATCGGCGGCTGCACGAGCGCTCGGGCAGCGAGTGCTCCTGTCAAGGGAGTCAAGGTTATCTGCTCGCGCCTGCACAGCCTTTGCAGTTTGTCCATGCTAAAGTGAGACGAAGTATAGCCACCCAAATAGTAAGACAGGGAGCAAATGAATCATTGCTGCGGTCTAAGCTTGAATACACTTCATCGATTTGGTCCCCATGACAAAAATTGAATTATACAAGATTTGGAAAAAGTTCAGAACAGAGCGCTTGGGTTTATTTTTTCCGACTATTTACCTTATACCAGCCTCACGATGTTGCGGGAACGAGCAAATAATTCCACGCACGTCGCCGAGCGAGCGCGTGCGTGGCCGAATCGGATTCCATTTCCGGCCGCCGATGCGTACGGACGTGCTAATTATGAGCTCCGTCGGAGCGGTGTCAGCGGCCCAGCCTGGCAGGGTAACAGGAATGCTGGCTCTGCATCGCAGGAGTATCAAGTTGTTTTGCCGTCGCTTTCGACAGGTGGTACCATTCTGCACACAGTCGTTTTGTACGCCGATATGAGAGCCAGGCCCTACCGTCTCGAGCACTTTCGTGAAGATCTGGTTGCATTGACACTGTTCCCCGACGTGGCCGCCCTGGAGGTGTATCAATACAACCACGTGTGGGCCTTCAAGGGTACCGAAAGAAAGAAGATGATGATCGCAGCCAGTGACTTCACCGTAAAAGACAGCCGCTGCGTCGTGATAGACCCGGCCAACCAGGACACTCGCCTGAAGCTTCACTGGCTGCTGCACAGCGTGCCCGACGACAAAGTGCCAGCTGTTCTGGCTCCGTTTGGGAAGGTGACGGAAGTCGCTAGAGACCGGTGGCGCGTCCAAGGATGCACGGACAAAGGGACGACCACTCGCTCTGTGTCTCTTAAGCTGGGGCCTGGTGTCACGGTCGACGATATCCCTCACCAGCTGCGCATAGCCGGAGACTTGGTGTTCGTCGTGGTTCCTGGCAGGGCGCCGCTCTGCCTTCGGTGCAAGGGCAAGGGCCGCATACGAAGTGAGTGTCGCGTGCCACACTGTGCGCTGCTGCCGGCGCTTCGGCCACGACGAGAACCAGTGCGTCAGGACGTACGCGAGCGTCGCAGGGCCCGTGGGGGCGACGACATCTCAGAGCACCTCATGGGCGTGGCTGAACAAGAGGAAGCTGCGGGTGGGGGAGAGGGCCAGTCACCAACTGTTGCCACAATTCCTGAGCCCCCACCTTAAGTGGGCGGCGAGGGCAACCAACCCGACGACGAACGGCGTCTGCTACCTGAGGCTCTGGCTGTGGGGCACGCTCCCGCGACGAAACACATCAACAAGGTGACAAGCCCAACTTCCACATCGAAGACCGTTGAAGAGACGGAGGCAATGAGCGTCGAGAAGGCAGCCGCCAGTGGTTCGATCGTCAGGCGAGCCCGCGAGGAAGGCACAGACGAGGCATAGAACACCGGTGCGACGCTTACCAACGAGCCTCCTTCAAAGGCGGCTCTAACGGGTCCTACGCGCCGGTCGAGAATCAAGCGAAAGCCCAACATACCGCCGGACCGGAGACCACCGGCGACATGACCTTCGTAGTTGCGAGGGCCCGTGCTCTGAAAGACACTCGGTCTCGAGGCAGCGAGCGGTTCGACTCGCAAAAGAAAGGAGGCCTTGCTTTACATCGTTGTAGCACTTGCGGCGACTTTACCGATCCAGCTGGTCGGAACTGATCCGACGCTCCGCTCGGACGGTGAGTCTATCTTTGTCGTTCGACGACCCGAGGTGGCGCACCGTATGATCCGTTTGATCTCGCTCTTATATGGCAGTTAACCTTCAGACAACTCTCCGCGTTGCCACGCTGAACGTGTGGGGTCTGGCAGCAAGACGGCGACAGTACCAGCTCAGCCGCCTCATTCTGGAAAATGACCTGGACGTAATCGCTGTCCAAGAAACGAAGGTTGAGAGTGCAGAGCGAACGGACCATATGCTGCAAACTTTTAGAGCCCGGTATAGCGTTCGTGTATGTTACTCCGTCGGTACATCCCGTGGATGTGGTCATTTTCCTACGAAATTCTATAGGTATTGTAGAAAAGTCTGTAACTGTTTGCGAAACTGGCCGGTTGATAGTCTGGCGAGTTTTCGTTTTCGAGGTTACCATGGCGAGTAGTCTGGGTGTACGCGCCAAAAAGAAAAAGTGATCGTAGAGCTTACTTTGAAAGAGCTTTGTTTTACCTAAACTGCGAAAGACTTGTTATTTTTCTGGGAGATCTTAATTGTGAATGCGCAGTAGAGGACCGAGTACATGGGTTGCCGGTTCGGGATCAGAGCGCTTTGTTCCTTAACGACACTCGTACAAGAGTCCAGTTTAGAGGACATCGGGAAAGTACTTTCGAATGTTAATTTTCCGAATTTACGCATTTTCAGCGTCTAAGCCAAGCGAGGTTAGACGGAGCGTATCACTCAGAAGCTCTTGTGCCCCTGTGCAATAACTACGAAGCTAAACACGTGTCCCTGAGCGACCACAGCCTAGTTATTTTTACACTCGGAAAAAAAGCAAACAAAAATGCGTTTTAACTGGGATCTGTGGAAATTTAACGGCAAACTACTGAAAGATGAAACTTTTGGGGAAGGGGAGGGAAAGGGTAAAACAATTGCTCGCCGCCGAGTAGGAAAGCTACGTTGCGATGTGGGCGCAGTTCACGAACAAGGCTAAAATCTGTCGGATCGACAGAGGATGTGTTTAAAACCGCAAGGAAAAAAAAAAAAAAAAAATAGAACTGCAATGCGAGATAGAATTTTCGTTAAGCATAAAAAGTGCACGACCCAGAGAGTTTACACAGGAAATCAGCGAAGTGAAGAGCCAGATGGAGCTTATCGATATGGAAAGATACAAAGGAGCGGTGATAAGGGCACGCGCCGATCGAGTTTGATTGTGTGAGAGAGAGAGAGAAAGAATAAATTTTATTTTTGGTTGGGAGAGACTCCGGCTAAGCGGTCACGCAGTGAGAAAAAGAGATACGCGACGCAAAACGAAATAAATGAAATACAGTATGGCAACGTGGTTGCACGCGACAAAAAGATAATAGAACGCGCATTCGACGAACATGATCGCGATTCGCTGGGGCGTAAGAGATATGTAAGAGAAAGTTTTGAAAGTAAATTCTCCCCACTAATGTCAAGGTTAGATGACGATATTAAAAAATAATATATATATATCTAGAAGCACCAATTGGTGCGGGAGAGATAGAGAGGGCGATTGACGAATTATCTCTCGGAAAGTCACCCGGGCCCGATGGCTCAGGGGCAGCCTTTTACGAGGCATTCAGAAGTGAAGTGACGGAGGCCCTTCACCGCGTGATAACGGAAGCGTACGATAGAAAAGAGATGCCTCCATCTATCCGAAGGGCGTATATTGTTTTAATACCAAAGAGTGATGACTCCGTCAAACTGTTGTCTGTGGGGTATTATAGCCTAATGAGCCTCACTTAGGTGACTATAAGATCTTCATTGAAGTTTTGGCAAAAATATTTCAGAGTAAATTAACAACCATCGTAGGACCTCATCAAACGTGCAAAATTAAGGGCTGATCAATATTTACAAACATTCACTTAGCGAGAAGTATTTTAGAGTGCTGTGACGCATAAGCGGGTCGCGTAACCTTGTTACAACTGGATTAAAAAAAAAAAGCTTTTGATTGCGTTGCGCATAGTGTACTTTTTCGTATTTTAGAGCGTGGGAATGCTGACTCTGTAGTATTGGAAGGTGTTTAAATGTCTTACGCGGAGTGTGTCACGAGTATTATTGTAAATAAAGAGGTTAGCGAAAGTTTTCAAGTTTTGTACTCGGCCAAGCAAGGGTGGCCACTATCATCCTTGCTGTTCGTTATTTAACTTGGACCCTTTTGTTTAGAACTACTTTGCAATCAAATAATACGCGGTTTTAGGTTGTCGACGAGTGAAGTTAAAGATTTGTCGTACGCAGATGACATCGCCGTTTTCAGCGACGACAAAAAAAAGCAAGCGCGAGGTTATTAAAGAGGCCACTTTGTTCTGTAGAGTGTTTGGGGAGTGTGATTAATGGAAGTAAGTGTTTAGGCTTTTGGCACGGTAGCTGGGAAAGCGCGCCTGCCGTGTTTGAAAACATTCAGTTGACTGGTACACCGACCAAATACCTTGGGGTACCACTTCTAAACTATCGTGACCGCGGTACGCACTGGGCGAAGAAAACCGAGTGAGCTCGTTCGAAAACTGTTAAGTGTGTGCGTGTGTCTGTGCGGGGAGGGGGGGGGGGGGGGGCGGGTGGTCACGATTATTTTATGTTTGCTCGCTCAACTGTATGTAACCTGTTTATTGGGGCTAAAATCTGGTATGTCCTCCAGGTTTTGTGTATGTCGAAAGTTAATGTGCAAAAGTTGCATAGAGTGTTCGCGGTGTTTGCGTGGGGTTCGGGATGGGAACGCATAAGCCGTATCAATATGTCTTGCTCTGTACAAAGTGTTGGGTTGGGTTTGACTGGTTTGTTCTTACGGCAGGTTTTGACGAGATTTGTGATTTGCGGGGCCAAAATAATAATTTTCTGCAGACGGTAGTGCAGGTCAGACTGCGTGATGCACTGCCAGAACTGCCTGTCTCATACAATGATATTGAATGTGTGAGAGTACGCGAATTTTGCGCGAAGTAGATAAGTCTTTTCAGTTCAGCTTCATTTTTCTTTAGAGTATCTGAGCGAGGTCAAACGGAAACGGCTGTACAAAGATTTGATTGCCGTTGTTATACCTGTGCCTCTGTATCGTTCATTGTACTTTTAAAGCCACGGCAAAGATGTACTTAAACTAGTTAAAAGAATGCCGGTGCGGCCATCGGTAAAAACGTTCTTCTTCCAATTGCATAGTAGCACGCTCTCCGTTAAACCATAAATTGAAGAAAAAGGGATATTCGTACCCTGGTTGATCAAGTGCCTTCTGTGTGAAAAAATCCGGAACAATGGAACATATATTTCTGGACTGCAGGGACACATTCACTGGGACATACTGCAGCGCTCTCTCAAAAAGTATCTTCCGATATCACACCACGGGATTCGTTTTGTACCTGTCGACAGCAAAGAGAGCGTGCCCTGTGATATGTTTATGGTACTGTCAATGCAAAGTATGTGAAAGTCAAGAATGGCTGTGCGGCACGCTGAAGTTGAAGCTCGGCCCGTCAGGGATGTTGTATTGAGATGCGTTGCTTACATTAGACAAGTGTACAAGAGGCAGAGTGTGCAGCCCGAATGGATGCCTGCTTTTGACAAACTGATCGCCTTTAAAGTTTTTAACCCGGTCACGCCGGCCAGGGGAAGACTGGGGTTTCTCGCATATATCTTTTGTAGCGACGTATTTGTTAGTTATGGCAAACAGGCATTAAATTAAAAAAAGCGTGCGTGGCTGCATGGTTATTGTGCTAGGCACCCACGCAAAGGGCCAAGGTTTGATGCCTCGGAACGGACGTACCCTTTTGTTATTTCTGTAAATGTCGCGTTCTGGTGTATTCGAGAATTATGTTGCTTATTCGAGGTCCAGAATATTCTAGGCGCCAAACATTCCACGCCGATTTTTCCAGAAGTCCACGCGTGATAAAAAGGAGCTCCACGTGAAGAACCGGAGTCACTCCTTCACCTCGCTCGATCCTGAAGTTACGTTGTCATCGACGAATGGGACATCGGTTAATCGCCATTCATTGCTATTTTGTTTTGGGCACTACTTCTGTCCCATTAAACGTTTAGTTTTCTTCAGTCATTCGTCGCCTCTTCAATTGTCATTCGTGACATTTTGGTGGAGGTGCGAAAAACAACCCATGCAGCGCACACTTCCAAAAGCCCGCAGTGGTAGCCCGCTCCCCAGTGAGAGAAGACTGTTCTGAGGGGGACGCCGACGCACGAGGAAGCCGCCGTACAAAAAGACAAGCCCTGGAATTTGCTGCCCTGCCGCAAAAGCCAAGAAAGAAGACAGCATTGATGACTACCCCCTCTGTCGTCATCCTTCCCGTCGTCTCCAGGACACCGGCTTCCTTGCAGGGCAAAAGCTACGAAGACATCGACGACTGGGTCCAGCAGTACGAACGAGTGGCCCGCTATAACGGATGGACACCAGAGCAGTACTTTCAGAACATTTACTTCGATTTGGAGGCCACAGCACGGAACTGGTTTGAGAATCATGAAGCGTCGATAACCTCCTGGGACCAACTCAAGGCTGCGCTCCGAGGTACATTCACCAACAAACCAACTTCTTCAAGCGAGGGTTCCAGGCCCTAACGAGAGCTTCGTTAGCTTTGTCGACAATGTTGTTCGACTCAGCAACCGCGCGGATTCTGACACTCCTGGAGCAAAGAAGCTGGCGGTTCTAATGCGAGGGTGAATGAAACCATCTTCGGAGACCTAGTGCGGTGCCGATCTACCACCGTCCAAAGTTTTTTTGACGGAGGCGATCAACATTGAACATGCCCTGCAAGCACGAGCCACCCATGCACTACCATTGATAACCATGTTGAAAAAACCTGAGACCGGGGCAGAAATGAACATATAATTAAGTCGATGGTTTATTCAACATGGTTAAGATTCACCAGCTCGCCTTCACCCTTACTATATTATCACTACCATCGGGTTCCTGGCGTCGCTGCACCCACGCTGTTTAGTCACGCCATCAGCTCCAATATCCCGGGGTATCCGCGAAATCATCCGGGACATCGTTCGCGAAGAACTGAAGAAGCGGGTATCTGCCGCCGAACGTTCACATGCGCTCTGAATCGCCGAGATTGTTCGCGATTTGGTCCAGCAAGCGCTCCAGCCAGACGTTGTCGCCGACGCCACAGCGGAACCACCAGCTCGAACCTACGTCGCAGTTGCCCCACGTCCGCAGCCTCCTGTCAGCCTAATCCTCTCTCTTCTTGGTTCTGTCATTGGAGCGCGAATGAGAAACGGCTATAGGCGTGCCAGCCATATAACAGGTTCTGTGTTTAAAAAAATGTGTATGCTTGTCGACTGGAGGACAACGAATGTTATGACGGCAGATGAAACCAGAGTAAAAAAAAAAAAAAGATTGCCTAAATATCCCGCCTTCCCGCTTTAATTTTTTCTTTGCAAAATAAGCTAAAATTTATTTAGTTTTTGAGAAAGGTACTTTGATTAAGATTTTTATTATCTTCACATTTGCTCACTGAACGGAACATGAAATGTGAAACATCTATACCAGTTTTCACGTCAAGAACCGTAGTAAAACAAGTCCGGCTCCTCGCGGAGTATTACTAAGTCCCTCCCTTTATGTTGATAATTATGACATATGCGGGTGAATTTTAGATTAGATAGATGTTATCTTATCAAGACGTACACGTTTCAAACGGCAAAAAGTATCGCTTTTCCTCCGACAACCCAATTTCGTAAGAACTACTTCGCGCCGCGTATGAACAATGCGCAAAACTTGCTTCTTTCGTTTTCGAGGTGAAAACGGGTATACATATCCATAGAATGATACTGAGGACACCTTGCAACAATACTGTTTTTCCGCCCAAGAGGTACCGCATTCATCCGGAGGTCTCCACATTCGCAAGGACGGCCAGAAGGGAACAAAACGGGCGTCAAAAGATCAATACATCTCTTTGAATGTCTGCCTCTCGCTGGAAGTTGTGGAATCCCCGCACAATGGCGGACACAAATGACGCCGCCAAATGTTAGAAGCTAGATAGTCGACGGGGCCAGACGCGCAACGCCAAACGCGCAACGTCAAAGCAACTCGTCGTCTCTCAATGTGCATGTCATCCCCGGCTGAGCCAATCTGGCGCAGGCATGCACTCTGACCTCGCGCTTTCGGTGTGCGTGTTTAAGCTCGCGTTGCCTCTTTATAATTTTAGATTTGCACGTTCCGCGGCCTCGGTTCTTCCACTATTGTGCAGCTGTTCAGACTTTCGAACAATCGATATACGCGACTTTCAAAGCGGTGCTATTGTGCTCACGAAATGCCACGCATTTTGATCTACATTAGTCATGCTGCGTTCTTTATAAAGACCTTGACAAACAATACTCTGCATTTCTACACGGCGCTCGGCGTGCGGGTTCGTCTGATCTTCACGCACATCGAGCGTTTATTTGCCCGCCAAATGCAACCCCGTGTCTTTGCCCCCCCCCCCCCCGGACCTCGACCGATGACGCAGTGCGATTGGCTGCCTCGTAATCCCGCGTTCCCCCGCAAGATCTTTATAATGCCCTTTGATTGAGTTCGCCTCTTTGCGTTTCGATACGCCAAAGACGTGTTTCGCATGCTCGTCGTATTACGCTCTAGAAATAGGGGGTGTAGTACTTACACCCCCTGTCCCATACTTTTAGGAGCGGCAATATAGCCGTTGGATATACTAAATAGCTAGTGCTGTACGTATCAAAGCCTACAGAAAAATCAAGAGCCATTCCACTATGTGAACGTAGATGACCAGCGAAGCTGTTTAGCACACGACACAGACGTGACAGAATTTTGAACAAAGGCACGAGCATATTTATTGCATTGACCGGTGGTGTTTATGACGAAAGGTACGCACACACATGTCGAAGACTATCGACGCCCCGAAAACCCGGAGGAACTAGACGCGCGCGACGGAACCGCCACCCGGCAGAAGGAAAGGAAACTAGGCACGCAAGCGCTTGGAACGACAACAAAGAAAGGGCGGTGAGAGCCCTCTCCGAGTTTTTGCTGACGCACACAGAAAACCATGGAACCCTAGCCATAAACAGCTTCGCTGAAACAAAGACTAAGGTTTTGCAGCAGAGCTAGCAAAATCTTGAGTATTTTACTGTAGTCTTTAATACGTACATTATCTATTTTAATAAGTTGCATCACTCGACTATCAAGCCGCTCGTAAAAGTTGTTGTCGTCAATTCGACGTCAGCGGAATTGAATGTCGAATTGTAGTTTTTTGGGCTATTATACATGGGACATGGGGCGTAATTACTACACCCCGTATTTCTGAGAGTGTAGGGGTGTATTCCAGCGCTGCTTACCAAGTATCAAACTGCTGGTACCGTTCTTTCAAAGGTCTGTTGGTACACGTGTTGAAAGACAGTCGCTTTTATATCGACGCTTACCCTGCGACATTGTTGGTGAGTGTTAAGAAAGCTACGGTTATGTTAAGCCTGTGTGGCGCACATTCTTTGTCTGAATGCTGCGCGATTACTGTGGATTGTGTCCGCAACTTTGCAGCAGCAATTTATTTTCGGCAGACAACAGATATCGAAACCTTCGTTGCGAAACTCTGATTGCTCAATTGGGGCCGAGAAGGTTATAATAAAGCACGGTTGAGTATGGCGCGGCTGAGTCAAAACACACGCGGTATCGGAGTGGCGGAAGTCTCTTGCTGTCTAAAATACTGCGTAGCGGTTACGGTCATGAAAAACACCGCCGCAGAGCTTTAGAAGCGGAAACTTGTCCGTTGTCGTAACCGCTCGCACGTGGCATTCTGACCGGACCTGTAGGTGAAGTCTGCGTCGCCCAGGTAGGTCGCACCAGATATTGCGCCGGTGTTTTGGGGACATATACGACAACACGCCCAAAACGCCGGATAAAAACAGGTTAACTGCGGCGTTTATGTCGTGAAATGGGCTGTTGGATGGTTGCTGAACACTTAAGGCTGCATGATGGGTAGGAACAACTTCCCAGTGTTATAACTGCAGCTACAACGTTGGTGAGCGCATGTTGGACAACTGCGTTACCGTTGTGCAACTTCGCTGACCCAAACATTAAGTCCTACGACATTATTTGCTTACATGGGAAGTGATTTGCAGGAAGTGGCATGATGTACATAGGTAACACCTCCTTGATGTCAAGGCCTAAGTGATGTATTGACTACGTCACCTAGAAGCGGCCAGTGACGGGGATAGATTGGACCAGGATGCTGCGCCCGATCTCCTTCCTTGCGGTGGCATCCGACGGCGACATAAAAATGCAGCAATACGGTCTCGCTATTTAGGAGGTGTTGACATGGCACGCTGACTGAACAATCTCCCCTCGTGATAGTTGCAAAGCCAAACTCTGTAAGGGGTCTCAAAGCTCGACTGAAAAACGCGTTACAGCCCGGAATGCCGCCGTCTACTTTTCCCGCACTTTCCAAATTTTTCGGCAAAGCACGACACACCACAACAAACAGCCAATCGTAAACTACGTTTGAAGGGGCGGTGCAACTATATTTAGTTTCTTTTATGGAATATAGGGGCCGCTCTAGCTTCTGTCAAAATGTCTGTCATGCGGATGATCGTTGTGAAACAGCTGAACGAGGTTCGGTCTGTGACGCGTAAGTAATTACAATTTCTCTTCAATAACTCCAGCGCGAGGCCATGATAAACATGAGGCTCGTTTAATTTGCCTGCAATTCCTGCACCGGTGCAGGAAAGTGTGGGGAAGTGTATTTCCGGTCTGTGCAGTAAACAACCCTGAGAAAGTTTACAATTCAGTCTCAGGTTTGGAGTCGCGGGACGCAACATACAGCAATCGGCATTCTCGAAACTGGACCGCACCGCGCTCCAGAGCCAATTATGGTGACCAGAGACTAGCCTTTACTCTCCCAAGAATTTTAAATAACCTTGAAGCAAAAAAACTTTTCGTGGCAAACACAAGCAACAAGGAACTTCGTGTCCCTATTTGAGTGATTCATTGAATAGGTGTTGTCGTGTTTTGAAGGTGTATAGACAGTTGCGAATATATTTCTGAAAGTCAATGTGCATTGTTGTGTGCTCATTACTAAACTCTGGGAGCAAGCTTGTGCAACTCTGAATTATGTTTACCTTGTTTAACCCTTTGCACTGCATATAACTGACATCACTGTCGTGTATAAACACTCGATTACCTGTCTTTATACATGTTAAATTGTTCCTTCACTCATATGTTGAGCTGCTTTCTGCGGATGTAAAGGGCAGGCAGGGGCTTCGTCAAGTAGCGACATGCTGCTTTTTTCCCCTGCATTCCCCTTTCAGATCGAGAGGAAACAATTTATTGGTTGGGATATACACGACCGGAAGAACACCGCCCTACACTTTTCTGCACCGGTGCAGGAGGTGCATGTAAATCGAACAAGCCTATTGGAGGCTTTAATCGGCTCCAGATCACATGGCCGCTTGTTCGGGCAACAAATAAAAAAAAACGCTGCTTTTTTTTTACCGTTATAGCAAAGGGAGAAGGACTAGAGCACTTTTTATGGGTCATAAACGTCAGGGATTGGTTCTAAGCGGTATTTGCACAAAGTGCAAAATAATGTTGCGCCGCCTTTTTAAACGAACCCCGCCCATGTGCGGTCCCTGTTTCTCAAAATCTGCACGCAAATTCCGCCGTTCTTTCCCCGTAATTTTCTCTCCAAATGTCGAAGCAGTTCAAAAGTCCCAGCAGCAAGACGCGCACCGAACGCACGGCTGGTTCAGAAATTATACCTTGACTACGAATGACTACGCATGACTCCTTGTGTTCCTCCGGGACGCGTTCCGCCTACGTCGGTTGCCATACCAGCCATCTCGTCATAAGCAGTCACAACTCACAAGCGCTCGAAACGCGGTCAACGGAAGGCGTCGTCCAGATAAGGTTCAGACGATCGTGCGCACCACTTTCGGTTTCACTGTTGATTGTGCATTCGACATGCAATGGGACGGACGTGGATCGACGCGCTGAGGGTTGTGTACGTCGCCGACGCACTCATCGACGGGAATATTGCCGCGCGCAGGGCCGAGCAAGCAGTGCCCGGTCACGGAATTCTAGAAGATTCGCGTTTATTCTTACTCGGAGAGTAACGTTTATCATTGCGCCCTAGGTTCTTGTTCTCGAAAGTGCCTGTTCATTCTCACCCCGACCACTCGATGCTCGAACCTTCTGGGCCGAATTTTCGAGATGCCGACGAACATTACATAAGGAGCGGCCCGCGACCTTGTCGAGTCAGTCTCCTCTCGCTTGCTGTTAACGCCGCCAAATCGCCGTCAGCTTTTCTGCTGCTTCGATGCTCGGCCTTTATTTTGTTTGGCACAAGGTTGCCGTTTAAACCCTTTATTTTCAGATGACTGTTCATCCTCTCGTCATTTTCACTCGTGAACAATATCGCGGGGAATTAAAAGCGCCCTTGACATGACCATAGTGTACGCACAAGTGACGCTTAGGGCCGCCGCTTCTGTTCAGCGATATCCTCTCCAGTCCGTTCTTTTTTATTGCGAGGCATTGTGAACAAGACCAGATTGCCTTCAGCAAGTGTTTCTTCTATCACAGGACGGCTGAATGAATGAATGGTGTCGGAAAAATTAAAAAAGCGCCCTTTGGATCGGTGCTTCATATTTTCGCTATGAATTCTGTGTCTCGTTAAATCAACCACCCTCACGATCTTACGTATTAGCCCGCTTCCTCTAGACATTTTTGATCAATCTTCAAACCTCCATTTTGTCACTGTAACCATTTCGTCCCCAACCTTTTAAAGGGATTGTTCGGTCGAAACCGGAAGTACTTAAGTTCTTGCGCTCGTTACGTCGAGGGAGTCTTCATGTAGACAAACGTCATTTTTATTTTGATATATGATCTCCCGTTATTAATTACACCTTTCATGAGCCTATGAACGTAAACTGCACCCCGAATTTCGCCAGTGTCAGTGGCTGACATCCGTAGGAGCTGCGTGACGTCACAAAACGCAAAGGTTTGTCGGATGGTCGGGATAACAAGCGTTGGTCGATGGATGTCTTGTATTTTGTTTCGAATTATATAGTCTCCTAGGCTGTACTCTACTTAAATACGTTTTTTTTTTAATGCAGTTCCCGAACATGTGCAAAAAAAAGTCACGCCTTTTAGCAGGGAATCACTCGCAGACAGCCATAAGCTTCGAGCAAACGTATGCCGTTTCGTGCAAACACAACTGCGACAGCCACCGATCGAATGAGGGGCGCTTGCAAAGCAAAGGATGCAGATTTCGGCCCTGAAGCGGCACCTAAGTACACGAAGCGGCATCTGGGTACACATGTGAGCGGGTCCACTGGATCGGTGATGAGGCTGTGGGTCGTTCCCTCAGGGGTAAGGGGACCATATTTCTCAAGGTAGAAAACTGGACATCCCAACGGGAAAGGGGGGGGGGCGTGTTAAGGTTGAGATTGGAGAAACAATTTAATAAACTAACTGCTCTAATTTCAAAACGTTACCATGTTTTACTAGGCCCTGTAGGGCCTAGGAAACAGTCAACAGTTCAGCTAGCATGCACTCATTAGGTTTTCAAAGCGAGTTTCGGTTTGCTTCAACTCGCTTGGTGCCAATTTCGAAACTATGCAGTCCTTCGAAAACGGGACATGATCCTTTATTGGGACAAAAAGACGCGACGGCAGAAGCGGACCTCAAAAACGGGACTGTCCCGGCCAAAACGGAATGTCTGGTCACCCTACTCAGAGGCGATGTTCGCGGGTCGAAGACAAACGGCGAATCGTTCAAATGCATGTCGTCACTTGACTTGGACGAGCTTAGTGAATCGTAGTCACGCTCCATTTTCACACGCGGGTCAAACAGAATCGGACTACACGCGTGCTAAATACAACTTCTGGTATCGTTTCCAGATGGCCTAGCTGTTGGTTTCAGTTTGGCTGCATAATCAAATTGATTGATCCATATTGGGCGAGGTGAATAGACGTAGTTTAATATCGTTGGCACAGCATCACACCTCAGCTTACGAGCCTTCTGTCCGCTTAGAGCTCAGCTCGTAGCTCTCTTCTGTGAGAAGTTGCTGCATAAGCGGGATCTCGATCTTGACGGGAACCCAGTCCCTACGCACGGCGACGATCCATTTTGCTCGTCACTGCACATATCGCGGAAAAGTGTGGAACGTCATGTCTTAGCTCGCATGTGCTGCCCGGTGGTTGTGGCACCCAATTGCGCAACAAAAATCTCACCCAACTACGATACAAGTCGAGCACAACAACAAAAACGAAGCACTACTGAGTGCAGACAAAAATGCTCGCTTTGCGTTTTGTGACGTCAGCGCTTCAATGTTGCCAACTGAAAGCAGCGTTTACGCTAGAATGCGATTGGAGCAGCATAAATTCAATTACTCACGCAGAGGGACATATACAATTCAGATATTGCACGTACGATCCGTCTCGAGGGCAATAACAATGATATTCAATTGTTTTCTCGAATACAAAATTTGACCGGACAATCCCTTTAAGACATCAACGCATCGGCACATGCACTAAAATGAGAATTTGAAATGAACAACAAAAGAACATCTCTATGTTCCCCGGGATCTTTTAAGATGGCAATCATAAAATATCAGTAAGTAATAATGATATATTTGGGCGCGTGTAGTTTTTATTCGACGGCTCTACATACTTTTTTTATTCCATCCTACGGGTTCCTTTTCAGAAAATTGTGTGATTTTTGTAGTTTTGTTTACAAAGGATCGTAATATTCCCAAGGACCGTATTTGCCTGATCTATCAAAACGCAAATCGATTAAAATTTTGATATTTCATTGAAAACGTTTGGTTCCACGGAATGTCCCACGATGTTGGCCATGGTTCCTCCGTTTTTCCATCCTGGTCAGCCAGATCCAGATCTGCCAACAAATCCGTTTCCACTTCATGGAGGGCATGGACGAAGCCCCGTACACCTCGAAATCACGTGTCTATAGCCTCTCGTTATCGCACTGGCATACGGCACATCTGTGTCTCATCGGTTGAAATTTAGCCCTACCTGACTTTGTCGTTACCATTTACGTTCCCGACTCAAACAGTGAAGTGCTTGTTTGTAAATTATCAAACACCTGTTCTTTTTCTGGCATCCTGTTTATGTGACTTCTACATTGCTAAAGCTGATTTCTGATGCATTATTTCTTCCAATATTTTAAAGGATAAAAAGGCTTTTCAACTAAACCCCTTCCCTTCCCCTTTCCCCTTCCCTTCCCTTCCCTCCCTCCCTCCCTCCCTCCCTCCCTCCCCCCCCCCCCCCCGGCCCGAGTTCCCAAATCCCACGAACTTGCCGTCCGTCCGTCCGTCCGTGCTTTTCCCGCAAAATTGAGCGGAGAAATTGACGTCTCGTGACCTAAAAACCAGTTCAGTTTCCTCGCTAGATTTAGCGGGAAAATTGGTGTCACGTGACCTATAGACCAATGCACTTTTCCTCTGTTAATTTAGCGGGAAAATTGACGTCATGTGACGCCACGTCACGTATGCACCAATTGCCTTTCTCCGCCGAACGTGAACGGGGAAATTCATCACGTGACTTGACGTCAGCCCTAGGTTTTATACAAAAATCAAGTTTTCCCCCTAAATTTGGCGGGAAAATTGATCTAACGTGGCACGTGCACCAAGTCTGCATTCCCGCTAAGTTGATCAAATATAGATTCTTCACTTCCCAAAACCGCTTTTTTTATGTGTTCTAAACAAATTTAAACGATTGCTTGTTAAACACTACATTTCATGAACGATAGACATTTGAAATATAAAAGTCAATCACTAATGTTTGTTTCTGTTTGTTTTTTCTTTTTCGTTTATTGAATTAATCTGCTCAGCCCTATCAGTAATCTGTAGGTGGTTAAATATTAGCTTTTGGGCTCGGCTTGTCTATTTAGTGTTTAAAATGTTCTTCAGGTATAATTCATTCAAAACGTATTTTATTCAACGGAAATGAATACAGGCCGGATGTCTTAAACTGTTAAATCCTGCAAACTTATCACATACGATGATGATGATGATGATGATGATGATGATGATGATGATTTTGTGGCTGTTCCCTTCTGAAGCGGGCGGTTTGAATAGAAATCATACCTAGCCAAGTAAAACCGGAAAGAGAAAAAAAGAAAAAAACTGCACTACTGTTGCATTCTTCGCCACCAGTCCTCCAGCCTCCTTTTAGTCCTCTCGACTGCGTCGCTGCACTTCCAGCTGGGCTGCAGTGCCACTGCAGCGCGATTTACGTCCACACACAGGCCAGCACACAAGCATCCCTGCCTGTGTCCCCAACTCGGAAGCCGAGGGCTTCTGCCAGAAATTGTTCGTGTGAATGTCCTCGTCTAGATGTAGCCCGTTGTCTAGCGCCTGGCCCCAATCCACCGGGTGTCTTGGTACGAGACTTGAGCAGGAGAGCACAATATGCTTGATAGTTTCCTCAGTTTCACCACATGCCCGGCATGATGTTGATTGTACCTGTTGGTCAAAACGCTGCCTGTACACTAGCGTTCTTAGCCCTCCCGCACGTGCTTCAAAAGCAGGCGGCTGCCCAGGGCTATTATCATACAGGGTTGTCTCTGTCGATATTTCATTTTTCCAGCGGTTGTACACTTGCGGGTTGACTTTGAGCGGGCCGCCTCCGACCACTGCACAGCCTCTTCCTCGCGCACTCTCTTCCGCACCTCCAGTTCCACTTTTGCTCTGTAGTGGCAGCCACGGGCACAGTAAGGCATATTTCTTGTTCCACTGGTACTGTCGCTTTCTCCACTTTGTCTGTATCCCTGTCAGGTGTATGTACACAAATAGTCGTTTGGCCCACCGTCCTCGGTCCATGAGTCGCAGACGCCCGTCGTAGCCGATCTTGCTAGCTGCTTCTCTGGCTTCAAACGATGACCATCCAAGATCTCCTTGGACAGCTTCGTTCGCCACCATGCCATGGCAGCCTAGGGCCTGCCTCCCAACTTCGCGCTGCCGGCGCTCCAGAATGTCCCTTACGTCTCCAGGAATGCACACAACAGCATTAGCAAACGTTAGGCCAGGTACCATGGCTGCTTTCCAGAGTTCCCTTGTAACCAGAAATCGATTGCAGCTCCATAGGTTACGCTTGCGAAGGACACTGGTGTTTCGCAGCCGTCTTTCTGAGGTGGAGATGGTGTTCCGCTAGGTATTCTGGCTTATTTGTGAGTAGAATACCCAGTACTCATGGGTGCCTTGCAGGGGGATTCGTTCTGCCCTTCAGCACGCAGTGACCAAGACGCGGCTCTTCAGGCCCGGCTAGTTGCACGACTGCCGACTTTGCTGTTGAAGCGAAGACAGCGCGCATCTGCCTCTTCTACACAGATGACTAAAAGCTGTTGTAGTGCCTCTACACTTTCCGCTGTAAGTACGATGTCATCACGCAAAGGTGAGAGCCTGGTAGCGTCCCAGTTCACTGGCTCTCCTTTTTCTAAATGGGTGAAACAGAATCCTCACCCCCGACTGGAGCAAGCGCCTCTCTAGCCCTCGACACAGAGAGGATATATAAGAGAGGGAGAAAGCGGACAGCCTTGTCGTAGACCTCTTGTTACAGTCACTTGCTCCGATTTGGCACCATTCATCTCTGTTGTCACCGCGTTGCCCGAATACAGACATCGGACGAGGGCCAACCACTGCCGTGGCATGTCTAACTGTTCTAGGTGCTGGAACAATAACTCGTGAGGTACACTGTCGTAGGCTTTTGCAATGTCAAGGAAGCAGCACAGTAGTTTTCTTCCTTCCTTACGGGCGACCTCAATACACTGGGTCAATACACACTCAATACACAATACGCTCAATACACACAATACCCTAATTATTATTAGCGCCATCTCTCGGCGACCGCGCGTACTATCAGACGCTCGGCGCCGTCTATGAGGCTTCTGTAGGTGTTAGCCGTTCGAAAATAAGTTACGAATGTTATCAAGCTGTATATCGTTGACGGCTGCTTTACTAAGAATGTATTTGTTTATATAAAAAGGCTTCATTCCAGCACCAGAGCAGGCGCACTCACACATATATTTCAGAATCGTTGTCCGTTGTCTCAACCTTAGAAAAAGTAGCAGGTATGAAATTTTCTTCGGCGCCAGCGCAGTGCAACAAACCAGGCTGCTCGGAAGATTCAAGGCGGTGGTGCGCCTGTTTAAAAAATTCCCTATTATTCCACGTAAAAACTCCCGAAAAGAAATTTATAAAATAAGTTTGTATCGAGTTCTTTGGAGAGCCCATGGAATGGTAGCTCAAAAGATACTAATAAATAGTGGTATACTAGCCTACACAAGCAGGCTCAAGAGAGGCACAAACGCGTGAAAAAAGGCACCGACGTGTCCCCGCTGTGGAAGTACACTGCATATTGCCGCGTGAGAAAAGCTGAGTCAGCAGCATGTTCGACTCTCCACGTCGCTGGCTGGGGTTTGATCCCCGCCAGCGCTTGTCCTTTTTATCCTTCTTTCGTTTGCAGGACTGGAATGTTCCAGATGACTCGAGAATCTTGTTGTTTGTTCAAGCTCGGAAACTCCTACATACCCACAAGCTTACAAAAGGAGTTTTGCATGGCTGCTGAAGTGAGTCGTCCTTGCGTCGCCGTCAAAGACACGGTCTTTATTACTATAATGTTTCTCGGCACTAGTTTGCCGCATTAAGTTTTATTTGAAGTTTTATTAATCAAGTTTGCGTTTTGATTAGTGACAATATATTTTATTAAAAAGCACAAGGTACAGTTTTACGAAAAGCCGAAGCATTTTTCTTTTTAATCTAATACTATAAACACAAATGCAGTACTTGCGCACCTACACCGTCGGGCACGTCCTAGAAAATGTATTAATAAATGTCAGAGACATTTTGATGTGCTCCTTCCTGGTAGCTCGACCACATAGCTCGGCGCGCTTTTTCGTTTTATGCTCACTCGCAATGGAATATGATCAGTGCTCATAAAAGTGGTCGATCGCAGTATTGGGACACAAATAAAAAAGCTTCTCCGCAGCGCGAAGACGATCTGTTGGGAAGCGAGTACGCACGACTGTCAAACTCTCCGACACGTTCGGGTTAGCAGCCAAGACTCCGCTTTTATGCTATCGTCTACATCTTGAAAGTGGGTCTCGAAATGGGAGAGTCATGGTGCTAATAATGCTGCCAGGCAAAGTAAGCGAGCGTTCATTATTGCGTCTTAGCATCGCTGTTTTTATATTCGTGTGCAAAACAAAGTTGTTGTTAGGTTGCCTAGCTCTTCCGCGCCTAGCATCAGCCGTCAATCAGGTATATTATATTATATATATATATACGGCACATAAACAACCTACTCGCGCAAAAAAAAAAGAAAAAAATAAGCAAAACAGTGAATCTGAGTTGTGTGACTCTGTCCTGCTGTCGCTCTTCCCAAGTGCAGCTATGACGCTAGCCAAAATAAGGCTAAAAAACTTTAATGAAAGAATAGATGTTGGCTGGCGTTAGTATGGAATATGCTGCCAGGTATATTAATTCAAAGATAGAGAGCGTCATATATTAGGAAAAGTTATAACCCCGTCACAATAACGTGTGGTGTTTCTTTTAGGGGGACGTGTAGTACAGGAAAGCACTACGGCTATTCAAATGTTGGCTATAATGCCTTTAACTTGTAAAAAAAGTTACAGGAAGATCCATTGGTGGATTCTTAAGGAATGCGCTAGCACGACCCTTAAAAACGGCACACACGTCCCCCTTTGAAAAACGCTAACGCTGACCCCGTCACTTTGTTTGTTTAGGTTTCTTTTTTGCTTCTTCTGTTTTTTGCTGCCTCTTTTTGGTCTCGTTGCGGGGTTAGTGTTAGCGTTTCTCAAAGGGTGACGTGTATGGCGTTTCACAAGGTTCATGCTAACGGATTCCCCAAGAATCCACCGATGGAGCTTCCTGTAATTTTTTTCACCCTCTTTCTGTATTCTCTGCCTGTCAGAGTATGTCGACGCCCTTGGATACGGCAATCCATATCACTCGTGGAAAGAACAACATCCATTCCACTCGTGGAAAGAACAACATCCATGCCACTTGTGCAAGGAATCGCATTCATATCACTCGTCGAGGGATAAGCAATCATCGTTTTAAATACACACACACATGAGAGCTCACGTCCCGCTACTACGGAAAGCCAGAGCGAAGAAAATCCGGCGAAGGCAGAGCGGCCACTGTGCACGCGGATTGCCCGCATTCCACCGCGCCGCGGAGCAACACCTCCTAGAAAGCAAAGCGGTAGTGCTGAATAAGGTGACGTCACCAGAGAAGGCCAACGCTAGGCCCAGATTGGACACGACGATTACGTCTACGTTCGGCTGAAAGTTCGAACTTTGGCTGGAAACCGAGCGCTGACGCGGCACTTTTTTTCAATCTGTCCATCATTGGCCTTCTCCGATGACGCGCGATCTCACTCAGCACAAAAGAGTTTGTTATCTAGGGGCTGTTGCGCGGCGCCTCCTTTTCTCTGGCTCCATGCCAGCTGTGCGCGTGACTTTGACGAAAAAGAAAGGGCTCGCTTTGACGAAAACCCGCTGGTGTCTGTCTTTCAGTTTGTCAGCTACGGGGAGAGAGGGAGAAGGAGGGGAGAGGTTGACGCCTGCTGAAGTCAGCGTTTCGGATCAATGGGAGCTTCATACGCGTCACCCTCTCCCCCTGCCAAAAGAAATGCTATCGCATTCAAAAGTACTCCTCTACAAGCTAACGTAATACGGCTGAGAGTTCCGCGTCTTGGAGAGAAAGGGAGTCCTTCAAGGCAAGCGTGCGTCGAGGGCCACGAGCGCCACTCACCGCAGAGGCACTCCCTTGATGGCTCAGAATGACCTCCCACTGTGGCGTGCCTCCCGGCTCCTCTTCGATGGCCACGCTCAGAAACTCCTGGCTGGACACCTGAGGGACAAGAAGATCAGGTGAGAACAAATGCCAGTCGGTTCGTCCTTTGACCGCATTACAAGGCCCAGGTTAGTCCAAGTCATACGAGCAACGCTGAACCAAAGTCTGGTCATTGTCAAAACAACCTTGTAAAATCAATAAAACTCCAAAACACGGTAATACTAAGGGCGGTAAAGTGACATTCTTCATAGCCATAAGCCGATGTTCTCTGGCTTATTGAAAGCTTAAAACCACACGTATACCAGCACAACACTAGCACACTTAGAATGTGTATAGTCAGGTTTCATGCGCGGCCAGGCGGCGGGAAGAAAGGAGAAGGATGTCGACTCCCTATGAGCAAAGTCATTTCAGGGTTGTTTTGGAAAACTCCGTTTCACATTAAAGGGATACTAACAGGCTATTTATTCTCGCTCAGAGTTTTATTTAAACATGACCTACAAGAGCCCAACTACCCAGAACACAATTTGCTGCTGAAAATTAGTTTTTTTTTCCGCCCGAAAACACCCGGTCGAGAATTGGCCGGTTTCAGTCACGTTCACCCTCGGTTCTATGGCCACGTGGCGTTCAAACTATATGCACCTAATACATTAAAAGTCGTGGGTTATCTAATAGATACATCCATTATTAAAATTAAAAAAAACAATATTAACCCCATTTTTGTGGCCTCCAAAAAACTACAAATGCTTTGATAAATTTTTTTTTACAAAGCTTACAAGAAGGCCTTTTGCACGTCATTCTCAATATGGCAACGTACCGTGGCTGGACGACAGGATGGCGCTGCACGAAGCACCAACATTGCGACGGACGTGAAGCCACTATACTTGGGAACTGTCGCTTAGACTATCGGCAGTCTGTTCCCCGACATTGTTGTTGGCGCCGCCATTTTGGTGCTTGTGCAGAGCAGACGCAACTGCTGATCGTCTTGATTCAAAAGTGCGACTTCCTCAGCACTAGATTCGGTGCAAGGAAGCTCATGCAATATTGATTTTCTCTGTCGCGAACTGTTTAAACATATGTAGAAGACGGAAAAGCATTTCCTGTGATTTTAGATAAACCTTCAGATAACTGACAACCATGATCTTAAGCCACAATAAGGGCAAGTGTCGTTACTCTGAAGCGTAGCTTATTTAGTGGCACAAGTACCCGCCAATCGGTCTTCACGGGCAGAACATCAAGCGGAATGGATATAAGTGCCAAACAATCGCACGACAAACGGTGCACACAACTTCGTCATCGTCGTCGTTTTCTGCTTCACAACCCGAAAAAACGGAAAAAAAAAAAAACCTGGTCGGGTGTAGCCACGTGAGTTCTGGCCATGAGCTTCAGTGATCCTGTTTCGGTTTCGGTTTCAAGCAGTTGATTCTTTTTACATATTTATTAAAAATATACGTGCTTCTGCAGCAAAATATTGATTGTGTTGACTCCTGACACGATATTGAATCGCCTAATAAATGGGTTTAGGGGATGTCAGTGTTCCCATAAGTCCGCCCGCAGTCAACGCTATACACCTTTTTCTACGTGGGCGCCGCCATCTTCAATTCTGAAACTTCCGGTATGCGTGAAAACATCGATTTCTTCTCGCCTCGGCAGTAGAACGTGTTAACATTTTAATTGCAACCGTCAGTCCTTCTTGTTATGACCCTTCTATACTTTTTTACTTGTTCCGGGTTGTAATCTCTTACTTTTTGTTTGGAACGCATACCGGATACGGGGACAACGTGGCTGGGTGCGAGGCTAAATGAAAAAGGTGTATACAATCCGATGCAGTCAATCAAGCGCCACCAAAAGTGTATCGTCATAGTGCTCTTTGTCGTTGTGTGTTAGCTATCGCCGGCTAAACCAATCCCGCACAGTGAATGCGTCGCGAGACTGCGCTTTTGTCTATGCGTGATTGCTAAAGGCGGGAATCGCGAACGCATAAAGACGACAGCGCCGCGACCACACACTTGGCACCACTTGATTGGCACTATCGTATACTGCATAGCATTGTCTGCGGTCGGACTTCATGTGAAACGGAGCATGGTTGTTGTATCAAAGTAATTTGATGGCCTAATCGAATAAACATAGTACACTGAATTAGCGAAATGGGCGAACACAGGAAGAAGGAGTAGTCAGGACGGAGCGCTACTTCCAACTCACGTTTTATGAGAGGATAGAGGAAGACAAAGATAAAGTTGTGACTAAAATCATAGAAAGAGGAGAAGAAAGAATGTGCTGGAGAAGGTAAGGAAGAAAACAAATAAACAAAAATTTTAGAAAAAAAAGAATAAGGATTAAGGAAAAGAATCATACTGCGAAAATACAATAAGAAAAATAAACATGACTAAAAGCTAAAAAAAAGATTTCTGGAAAAAAAATAGGAAACATAGTGCAGGTACTGAAGTTCCTTCGTTGACAAGTTTGCTCGCACAATGACACTACGACGAAGTGTGGACAAAAGAACACGGGAAATAGATGAAGCCCACGTCATAGCAATCATAGGGGAAGCGTGTGTTAGTGCTCCGTCGGTGAGCTTGCCAAAGAAAGGAACTTCAGTACCTGCACTAGTTTTCCTAATTTAAAAAAAAAATCTTTTTATTTAAATTTTTAGTACATTTTAGTCTATTTTTCAGTATGTTTCTTTTCCTTTATCCTTACTCTTTTTCTAGCATTTTTCTGATATTGTCCTCTTCCTTTCCTTCCCTAGCGTATTCTTCCTTCTCCTCTTTCTATGATTTTAGTATCAACTTTATCCTCGTCTTCCTCAACCCTCTCTAAAACGTCAGTTGTAAGTAGCGCTCTGTCCCGTCTACTCCTTCTTCCTGTGTTCGGCTATTGCGCTAATTTTGTGTACTATGTTTTATTGTAGGAAACCGAACGGACAGCAGATTAGCCCAGTCACAGTGTGTGACGTACGTCTTTATTCAATCCATCACTCTACTTATACTTTCCCGGCCAACACGACCCCCGGTAAAAGGGCTTGCTCGGAAAGTGGCGTATTTCTTTTTGGGCCTGGATCGCACGAATGCTTCGGCTTCCGGCATATCTGGTGATCTATTAGGATATGTTCGAACAAGAGCTCGTGTGAAAACATGATCTAAATCATTTCGATTTTTATCGTCGACTCTGCTGGAAAGTAATGTCACGAAGACCTGGGGGGGGGGGGCTATGTTGCACGTTTTGGACTCCCAGGAGACTAGGGAGAAGGAAGTGACGTAGGTGTGAATGAACGTGTCTTCTGCAGATACCGTCATCAGCGACTCCACTAATCAACATCCCAAGAGCGTTGTTGACGTCACTTCCTTCTCCCTAGTCTCCTGGGAGTCCTAAACGTGCAACATAGCCCCCCTGGTGGTCTGTTCGTAGTACGAAATGTCTTTAAAGAAGGAACGCTGTCCACTCTTGGCAAGCCCGAAGGCAAGCCAGTGTCTGCCAACTGATTATCTTCTGGGTGTAGGACAACTCCCAGTCCGTAACTGGAGGCAGATTTTACAACGATCGTTAAAGTGTAGGGTTGAAGAAGAGAAGAATAGCACAGTGTTTGATCGGGCTCTTTATCTCTTTGAATACATGTGCGCATTCAATCGTGCACGAAAAAGCAAACCCTTCGTGTAGCAAGGCATGGAGAGGATCAGCCCCTGTCGCTTAGTGTGGAACGAGCTTCAAGTGATAGGGCGCCAGTCCGAGAAAGAACTGTAGAAACTTGATATCTGCAGGGGATGGCGCCTTGCTGGTAGATCAAGTGTTCCTTCAACTGGTTTGATAACTTCTCTGGATAAATAATGCCTAAGGCATACTAACTCCGTGGCCGAAAATCTGAATTTTTTGTCTGTTACGTTTCAACCCATTTTATTCCACTGAACGCGATATGACTCGCATTAAGCTCTCGTCGTGGTCTTTTTCTGATATTCCCGCGACGAGAATGCCATTAAGGTACTACACTGTGTTTTGGAAACCCTGCAAGACTGCTGACAGCATCCTTGGAAACCCTGCTGCTGCTGGTTAGGCAAAAAAAAAAAAAAGAAACTCTTGCGGTAAAGATTGTTATATATTATAAACGCTGTAAGGTTTCTGCTATCCTCCCCTAACTCCTGCTGACGGTAAGCCGATGAAAGGAGCAGCTTGGAGATCATTGGCCTTAGGCGGTGAAATTTTTCTTCCGTACGTGCAAGTGGATGACCAATGACGATTGCTTGATTTGGTCTTCGTAAATCCAAGCAGAGTCTAATTTGCCCTGTCTTCTTCCAAGCA
>JAZHYW010030603.1:0-25702 GCA_037355805.1 Ixodes ricinus | reverse complement strand
ATGACAATTCTGGGAACACACCCTGATGTATCGTTCATTTCAATCACCCCGGCCGTCTCTAACTTCCGCAACCCCTCAGACTGTTACTGGACAGCGACTAAGTTTCTGGTGCATGGGCGTAACCGAGGTTTGTTTCTTGACTTTGTGAACGTAATCTTCTCGTGTGTGGCTTGCCCCCAACCTGTTCGCCTTCCTACTTTTGTCCTCGTCTTTGTTAGCGCTTTTGAAGTTTATGTCATGGACAACTCGCCCGCTTCGCCACTTTAGTTTTGCCCCCAACCGACGGTGTGGTTAATAAGTTTCAGGCTTCCTTTCTTTTTCAACACTTCTCTCTCTCTCTCTCTCTCTTCTCGTGTCCCAGCCCCTCTTTGAAGACGAACAATTTCTTGATACTGCCGAGGATTCTGAAGACTACCGGCTGATAACATGGTGACACGCGTGTCTTTTAATGTCGGCCATCATTTCAAGCGTGTAAGGACGGTAGTCCAACCAGAGGGTTGCCTGATGTGACACGAAATGTTTTTATGGTGTGTCTTGTCCCAAAAGATCTAGCTGCAAACATCCCGCACCTGGATTAGGCCATTGAAGTGATTCCCGAGCTCCTGGTTGGAATGCGCAAGATTGATGTGTAGGAAATTACAATCGTATAGCGCCCTTAAAAATAGTTCTATTCATAAGCACCAGATTAACAAGGCCGGTTTGTGACTTTTGTGCGAAAACCTGCGTTTCGTATTTTTTTTTAATTTTCAAGTTTAAACGAATTTGCCGTGTTAATGAGGAAAGAAGACGATATACAGTCTTCAAACTGCCTAGATAGTCAGTTCTTTCATTATTTGTACTATAAGAAATAAAAATTTGTGTAAAAAAAGTTGGGCTCCAATTCACGCTGTAAAGGTGGTTGGTCAGCGAAGCTGTGGTATCACCTGCAACGATTGCCTACTGCACTATACGAAATGCCGCCGCCGGTCGCAGCACGCCGCCGCTGGTCGTATTGCCGTTTCTTTTCCCTTTGCCGCTCCTAGTATTCACGCTGCTCCTCGGGAGTCCTAACTATGCGTGGCCTATTCATCGCGGTGCTGCAGCAACAATGAAATCAGTTGCTATACTCCGTTTCATCTTACGTTTAAGCGCAGCGGATGTTACGAGCCATCGGAGCCAATCGGAGGCCGTGTGAGTGTCACGTGACCTTAGAGAGGGGCACAGCGACGCGCGGAAAGCGTATCACGGGCCACGTCCACAGAACGGGATTGGCTAAGATAGCTCGTAGCATCCGCTGCGTCCGGACGTAAGGTGAAACGGGGTATAGGCGGGTTCTTCTTTTATATATGAAAGGCTAGTGACGTCACTCCCCACGTCGCAAGCTGCCGTCGCCGCGGCAGCTTGGGCAACAGTAATCTTCACCGGGAACGTATGCGGTGAGCGCTACGTGCTTCGCATTGTTTTCAGGAGCTCCTTATCATTCATTATATGGTTAGGATGCTTGTTTTGTGCTTATTCTTTATTGAAACGAATGTTGTGCTGTATGTTGTATGCGTGGTGTTTGTACTTTTCGCTTCAATCTTCTGAAGTCTTTTTTTCCGTGAGAACGCCGACACGAAAACACACGCGGGGAGAAGGAACGTGCTTCGCATTGTTCGCAGGCGCCGTTATCATCCATTATGCGGTTTGCACTTCACACGAGGGCTTCGAATGACGTCAACCCCTTTCGAAGCAGCTGCAAACCTAATCTTTACCGGAACGCGTGGGAGGGTGTTCCTATTGTTCACACGCGCCTTATCATCCATCATGTGGTTTTGATGCTTGTTTTGTGGTTTTCTTTATTGAAACGGATACTGAGCTGTATGCTGTATGCCTGATTTCAAAGGAGATATGCTGTTTTGCCTTCAATTGTTCGCCGGGAGTTTTTTGCTTACAACGCCAACGACACGAAAATTTCCTTGGCTGGTAGAGGTATACAGCTTCGCTGTAAAATAAAGGACGCAATTCAAGAACCACAAATGTCCGCTCCGTCTAGGGATGCGAAGCCTGGACGTATGCACGTTCGACTAGCATAAAAACTGAACATGGAGACCTTGATATTTTTCTAGGCCGCGATCATCGGAACAGGAGAATGGGCTTCAGCTCGACGACAAATACTCTAGTGAGACGAGGTACAAAAATTTTATACCATTTCTACCGTGCTATAGACTTCTGTTGAAAGAAAGTCTGTAAAAAGTCCATGGCAAACTTTGTATACGGCAAGAATAGCAATAAACAATGTAAAAGCTAAACACAACTAGAATCGATCAGCGGGGGAAAAACAACCCCACCACGACGCGAAACATTCACTATATTCTAGGCTCCTTAAAAGTCCTATCCTTATATGCGTGGAAGATCAACACTCGTACCAGGCACGTAGCCAGGATTTTGTTTCAGGGGAGCGAGGGGGGGGGGGGCGCCCATGACAAAATGCTGTATAGGGGATGTGGGAGAGGAGGTCCCAGCAAAATGGAAGACTTCGGGGGGGGGGGGGGGCGGGCCCCATGGGCCGCACCTTCCCCGCTACGTGCCTGACTCGTACACACCACAGAGCTGCGACAGGGCTCCCTGGTTTTAAGGCGTCAGAGGGTCGGGTCACCCACTGCCTAGAACATATCTCAAGCAGTCCGACTTCGAGATCAAGCACGTGTCGGATCACACCGTGGTAACGCTGACGCCCTCTCTGGACATCCATATTAAAAAGGGACGTCAGTGTTTCTCTCAATTTATTTTTGAGTAAGTATACGATAGGAGCACATCGCGCAAGACACATTTGAACTGGGTGACAAAGTCCTATATGACTTCTGTCAGGTTGGTCGGTTGTTCTCCATAAATTAAATATGTTTAAATAAAAATATGTTGCGACAACAAAAAAATATTGGCTCTTAACTCTCTGGAAAAAGGATGCATTTCACTGCAAATCCCAACAAGAGTGACAAGGGCTATTCAGTTTTTGCACGCCTGAACAACGTAATGTGCCGAATGCTTCGCAATAACCGTTTACGCATGCTTGTGGCTCACGGGAATCGCTTTGCTCAGTACCAGTTCCTCTACACGTGAAACAAACTTGCTTAATGTTTACGTACTGAAAAAGTAAAGTCCAAAGAGAACAAGAAAAAAACCCTAAAAAAACTAGGGACTAGAGAATGTTGAACTGTTACACTATACCCGTTACACTGCACCACAGAAGGCTGCCGCAGGGATTGGACTCGTTCTCCAAGCGAATTGAACAGAAGCAGCTGCCGAGCGGTTAAAGAGGTTTAGACGTATCCGTTCATCTATCCATGTCAAACCTGTGCCCCGCATTTGGCCTCCTCTAAAGGTGACGCTAAAGTCACTGGATCTGGGAAAGTAGCGCCATTGCATTCCCACTTGCTAGCAGAACACAAACGAAGACCGACATACAGCGACAAAACCTCTCAAGGTGATCGACTCATCGCTCTCGGTTGCCATGGTGATCGCCATTTTGGACCCTTTCAAAGCTTCGAAGCTTCGAAAGGGTCGTCAAAACAAGTCGCACCAAGATCGCTATAGAGCATCATTGTGCTGAAAGCGTTCCTCAGCCAATATGAGCGTCTTTGGCACTGTGCAGGCAAGAAACTTAACACTCATACTTATTTCTTCAGATCTCTTACAATTATGTTGCTCTTCTTGCGTGTTTCAAGACAGTGAAATAATTTTTCAATGCCCCCAAGGCCCGACGCCTCGTGATGCCGTACATCTTCGTACCGCCATCACACGCAACGTCAGTGCTTGGAGGAATTGAAAAATAATTGTACTTTCTTGAAACACGCAAGAAGAACAACATAATTGTAAGAGATCTGGGGAAATAAGTATGAGTGATACGTTTATTGCATGCACAGTGCGAAAGACGTTCATATTGGTCGTGGAACGCTTTCAGTACGATGATACTCCATAGCGATCTTGGTGCGACTGGTTTTGACGACACTTTCGGAGCTTCGAAACTTTAAAAGGGTCCGAAATGGCGGTCACCATGACAACCACGACAGCGATGAGCCAATAACCTTGAGAGGTTTTGTCGTCTGTATGTTGGTAATTGTGTGCGTCTGGCTAGCAGGTAGGAAGGTAATGGCGCTACTTTCCCAGATCCAGTGAGTTTAGGTGACGCAGAAAATTCAAACATTGCGGCCTCGCTACCCGTGGACAGAGAAATGGACGACATTGCGGACGTGTTGCGTTTCAACGACCCATGTTTTCCGGGCGCCATGACGACCGATGCACGCCTCACCCTGCCGGTGCTGCGCAGCGGCCTGGTTGGAGTGAGCCTGGCCGTCCCGTCGTCCGGCACCGACAGGAGGTCCACGGACGGCGGTCCCTGGGCCCCTGCGGGCCACGGCGGACTACCACCTGCGACGTCCGGGCGTGCCATACCGGAGTCGCTAGGGCCGCCCTCCAGGCAGTCGATCTGTGTCAGGCTCTTGCTCCGGTGCGCCTGCGCGAAAACCAAAGCGGGCAGTCACGTCAAGTGCACGTCAATACACAATCAATCATCATCCTTATTCTTTGGACCAACGAATTTCCCGGTGAGAAGGCGGGAAGATTAGTCTTTCGCGGTTTCGCGTAGATCGCGTTTCTGTTTAGACGGCGGGAAGTAAGCTCCAATGGGCGTTTGGTGTTTCCGATGGAGGCATTTCGCCAGCGCAGTACAACCGCTAGCCTGGGTTCTTAGCGTGAGTCACGCGGTCGTGACTTACGGCCGCACGCCGGTACGATGCTCATTCAGATCGAAACGGGAAGGGGCGGGGTTATTGAGTCCAGGATCCCTGGGTTCTACAGCGTGAGTTTTCGCTCCACGTGCCCCGAGCTGCAGTACGTTAACACGTACGCCACCGAACCCACCTAGTCTCACGTCTATTTGTCGTTAGTGATTTCAACACGCATGATACGTCAATTCGACCTAGAGTCTATTTTCGTATGTGCATCGCATCCCCGAAATGCAGTAAGAAGGACGAGGAGGACGGGCCGATGCACCTCGACTTTTCAGGGAGTGCATTCGGAAAGGCTTGTGAAGTGGGTCAACAGGGCTATTCTCCCACTCTTATTGCTGCGTTTTCATAGACGTCACGACTGGTTTATCTCCCATAAGCCAGACGTTGTGACATCTGGTTTAAGGGGAGAGGAAAAAAGCTTAGGCAAACATGCCTCAGTGATTGACACCATTTAGCCGTTTCCCAGAGTTGTTTACGCTTATCGAGTAAGGAAATCTGGGAGCCGTTGAAGGCTAGCGCATGAATCACTGAGGCTCGCTTACCCAAGCCCCGACATCACCCTTCTTCTCTCTCTCTCTCTCTCTCTCTCCCTCCCCCCTCCCCCCCCCCACAGAGCGGTCGATACGACGCCCATGAAAACAAGCCAATCAAAGTTCTGGTATTGCCCTGTTGACTTACTTCACGATTAATACTTTGGTTTGGGCTAGCTAGTTCATAATGGTAAAAGGCTAAAAAGCGCAAAACAGACGAGGACAAGTATAAAACACGAATAACATGGGCAGGCCCTGACTTTCAACTTGTTCATTTCAATACCACCCAAACACTTATATGCATACACTCACTGCCAACACACGTCGATAACCACTCGACGCTTTACACAAAACCGTCCAAGGCAGTAATCACTGTATCTCAAAATGTATGGCAAATAGCTTTGTGTTGCATACGTTAAACGTTCTGGCTCACCAACGTTCAGCGATACTCTGAGTTTCCAGGCGCCAGACGCCTACGTTTACGGCGCTCTTCCTCCGATGATTTAACGCGTACTATATGTACACTTGATAGTTGTTCCTAGAATGAAGCGATACTATCGCTAATCGGGTTAACAAACACCTGGCGATCTTCCATAGCCTTCCAGCTCCTCTCTCTCAGTGCGCACAGGTCGTCGACCTTCTCCTCGCCTACCCCTCTAGTCACGTGACCTCCCCGTTAACCAATCAGCGTCGAGTACCTTACTCCTTCTCTTCCACCCGCCAACCAATCGATGTTCAGCCTCCCGGCCACGCTTTTATCTGGGCTTCACGAAATGCCCAACACCGGGTCAAAGTATGTTTCACGTTAAAACCTGTAACAGGGTGTGAAGTTCCTACCTGGGTTCGGTTCCTGCCTTACGCAAACAGTTTTTGTACTAAAACAGCCTCCCCACCCCTACCCAACCCACTCAAAACCAACCAGTGTTAAGTCTCGCGGCCATTCTTTCATCTGGGCTTAGCGAAATGCCGAACACCTAACCAAATAACGTTTCACGTCATAAACAGATAGAAGGCGCGCTCACGCAATCTGTTTATTAGATCAAGAGATAAAGCGTCGAGTGATTATCGGCGTATGTAGGCAGTAAGTGTATGTATGTATAGATGGCCTTGGAGTAAATCAGTTAAAAGTCAGCGCTTGTCCACGTTGTTCGTGTTTTCTACTTATCCTCGTCTCTTGTGCGCTTTTAACCTTTCGACAAGCTTTTACGAACACGCTTGCCGTAAAGCCGGTTATTCCGATTCGGCTGTAGCAAGCCCCTAAAGCTTCTTCGCGTCCTTCGCACTGGGGCCGCACAATTAATTGCATTTCCACCTTCAACACATTTTTAGTCAAAACAAAATCTAGTAACAAAATTATCATACAAACTTTATAAAGTTCTTCATACATCACTCAAAAAAAGTTTGAAAACCCCGAGTTTTTGTAAGTCCTTAGCCGGAACTGAAGCGCAGTAATTATTTTTGTTATTGATTTATTTTTTAGATATATTTCCACACTTAAAAAGAAGGTGGTGGGTTAGGAGCTACCGAGAATTGAGGCCAATTGCGACCTGACAAATTGCCTACTTCTAGCTAATCCGGGATTTGCAGCTAAAGGGAGCCACGCTCAAAGGTCGACAAATAATCTCGTTTTTGTTTGTAGGGAAGATGATCCTCTTAGCACACACATCTCCAAAACTGCGACGGGAGCCCTGTTCGGAAAGTAAGATCGAGGAGATAAAAAGCGGGAAGCGCAAAATGTACGTCGGCCTTACACTTCACTAACATAAAAAAATAGAGCCCGTGTCTAAAAAATAAAATAATGAATAAGCACGAAATCGACAAATACTGCTCAGTCTCGAGATATCGCATGGTTGGAGTTCATGTAGAGCTAACGTTACCAAATGAACTAGGGCCCCTCGCATCCACTGAAACCGAGCCACTGCGACCCAGATGCGATTACGACGGTCGGTTCGTTTCGTTAGTTCGTTTGTAGCTCGTTGGCTAGTTAGCGGTAGATAATTCGCTTTTGAGACAAGCGGGCCTAGCAGAAGTTGCTTCTTCGTTACGGCGTTCCCGGAGTGGCCGCTGCGGCAGAAAAGGGCGGCTCTACGGTCTTGTCGAACTCGGCGCTGAAGTAGAGGTTGGAGCATTTAGAAGACCAAGGTCACCATACATTAGCGCCGCCTATGGCTTGCGTCGGCATCGCCAGCAGCGCGTCCCCCAGCGTCTCACAAGCGCCACGCTATGAGGAGAGCAAGTCGTCTGCTTCTTGTCCAGGAGTTTCGGTGACGTGAGAGAGACGCCAAGCTCTGATTGGCTCTTATTGAAGAATAGAGGGTAGACCTCAAAGCAAGCTGCCTCCAGGTCTACCCACTACCCTTCATTCAGAACCAATCAGAGGTCGGCGTTCTGACGTCACTACAACCCCTGCAAAAGAAGCAGACGAACTTGCACTCTAAGAAAAAAAAAAGTGTAGTTGAGTGCGTCAGGCGCACATGCATCCTTTTCATGAAAGATGCACCCTCCGTTACCCAGCTAGTGTACATGTACACCGGCAATGAGCATCCTCCTCTCCCCTAAATAGCCTCTAGGCGTATCAGTGCACCGTCACGCTAGCCACGCGCCCTGATCAGCTTGTGAATGGATTCCCCTTGGGGATCACTTTCGGGTTGGGCAGTTTCTTAGGAATTATGGAGCTGTTCTGTTCACTCGGTATTGACAGTAGAGTAGACGTTATGATTGTTTTAGGCCAATCGGGTCTCCGCGTGGGATCACGTTACTACAGTCTCCAAGCTAGAGATAAGGCAGAGCACGGCACCTGCCTGACGGCCAAGGCCACAGATAGCGTCTACTGCACTATTAACTTTGGGTCGAATTTTCAAGAGGATATAAGTGGCAAATCCTCTCTTTGTGTTCATTGTTCGGATAACCCTAAAGATAAGCATTTGCGAGGGCACCCTTTTTGGCCTTGAAGGAGCTGCTATTGTCCTACTCTTCTCTTTTCTTTCGCTCCTTAAGCTGAAAGCGTGGAAAAAGGTGCGCAGTCTCCGGACCAATGAACCGGAGGCTTTTTTATTCCTTGATTCCGCTGTCTGGGCGCGGGTACTAAGAGAGTTTTAGCAGATCGTTTTTTCACCCCGATAACGATACCTCCTTTCCCCTCCGGCGGCCTTGGGGATGCATCGTATCGTTGTCGGGTGTCGTTATCGGGGCGAAAAAACGATCTGGTAAAACTCTCTATTGGCAGGAGCGGGATCATGTGGTAAAGGTTTCACGGATGACGTAGAAGCTCTTTCTAATCCCGGAACGTCTGGTTCCCGGCCTAGTTTCTTGTGTGCTGTGCTGCGACCAGCGGGACTGCCGCAGGTTTCGTCCGCGAAAACGTATTCGAGTGTACACATCGCGACACTGTTAGCGCGAACATGACATTGGTGCATTTTCGCATTTTACTTCTAAATAGTATTAGCGAGGACGAAATTTTGTCGCTTACATTATAGAACTAAATGAGCTCTTTCCGTATCAATAATAACTTGGATGACACTCTTGGTTTTAAAGAGAAAAACTGGAAAAACCGGCGATCGCTTGTTCGCGCTAACAGTGTCGCGCTCTGTACCAAGGCTTCCAGTGTTTGAAAAGTCCTACGCGTGTATCGATACCAAACGATTTAAAAAAAAAAGCCCATGGAATTCATGTGATGCGTTTAGTGTTCGGTTTGGCAAATCACTGCCTCTGCCATATCGTGTTGAATCTTCACAAGACCCTTTCTTTTCGTTTTCTTTTTTTTTTCGTTTGTGTGATTGTTCAGCAGTGCCCCTGTCGACATATATCTCAGATTTCATATTTCAAGTCCGGTATTTTCATTGTAAGTGCGCTGTTACCTACCCCTTTGCCACAATTGACCGTTCCGTTCCGGATTAACTCTAGAATCAGGCAGTGTATATTTCCTAGCAGCCGGGAGAATAATTTCTCCGAAATTCTATCGGCATGTCGCCTGCCATTAGCTGTCTACAATCATGTGACAACAGCAGGTAGAATGCTGACCTTCTTATTCTCGCGGCGTTTTGTGAAATCACGTTTCATGGACACCTTTTCGTTGATACACGTTTTGTAGACACGTTTCGTCGATACTAACGTTTCATCGTCACTCGTTACGCGAAATGCCCGCTGTAGGGACATTTCGTCGCGCCTGCATCTCTGAGGCGCGTGCTCACCGACCCAGCCCACCCGTTCACGCAGCTTCGTGGGGACAGTATGCGGCGGCTCATTACAAACGTTTTACCCCACCTGTGCCACCCATACATGTCACTTCGCGCATATAAACTGGGACAACTCATTACAAATAAAAAAAAATGTTAAGCTAATATAGGAAAGCTAATCTGAGCTGTCTATGAAACATCGCGTATCGATGAAACGCCGTTCGATGAAGTGATTGTATCGCCAATGAGTGGCGACTTGCGGTAGAATTTCGGGTAAATAATTCTGCCGGCTGCTGGGAGAATAGACACTACCTAAGAATCATTCCGGTCTTTGTTTGCTCAGTAATCTTCTCAGTTGTGTAACAGCTTCGTTGGACATATTCCCATGTCACGGATTGCTTGTAAGTTTGTACTTGTTTACGGAATAGGCCGTCTAATAAACTTCTAGGAGATTTGAAAACAACCCCTTCTGTCTGTTTACCTGCCTTTTTGCAACCACCTGGGCGCGTACATTTTTTACGGGTTTTCTTGAGGTGGGTGCACAAAGAGATGTAATGATACACCATCGCATGAGGTGTATCTATGTTCTGTATGAGGGGGAGGGTGTAAAAAACGGTGTAATAGTAAACCCTGTTGGCGGGTGTATCGCTGTTCCCAATGAGCGGGGTGAGTGTAAACAACGGTGTAATAGTAAACCCTGTTGGTGGGTGTATCTTAACTCCCAAGCGATTGCGTGGGTGTAGAGAAGGGAATACTTGCACACCTTAAATTGGGGTGTACCTGCACACCGAAACGACAGTGAGGGTGTAAGAAAGGAATAGTGACACACCCCAATATGGGGTGTATCTGCGCACCCCTGAATGCTGAAAATGTATAAAAGGGTGCACACACGCACCCTTAAAAAGGGTGATGTACGCACCTCGTCTTGGGGGGGGTACACCTTTATGGGTGTACAAGTATCCCATAAGGGTACTTGTACACCCATAAAGCCCAATTGTATTAATTTGTTATATCATACTTTACAGATTGTATTGTGATACTTTTGTGACGTTGCTGCTGTCATTTACTACGGGACCCCAGACCCCGTCAAGCTGCTTATGTAGCAGCTTTGTCTGGAGGTCCTCCAGTGTATATCTGGAAAATAAAGCTTGAATTGAACTTGAATTGAATAGTGTATGTGGCACCACTTATACCCCTGTGGGTGTACCCACTACACCTTTTTTAGAGTGTACGCTCCGCACAGTAGGTGGCGACCATCAGGACGGACGCGTCTGCCGCTTTGCGGCGACTATCGTCGAGCTTCGGCCTGTTTGCCGCTTGTGGGAACGGTCGAGCATCCACTACTGGTGACATCATGCACAGCCCTTCTCTCCTTGCTTCCACTGGATGCAGCCAGTTCTCCGAAGCGGGCTTCTACGGCAGTACCCAACTGAGTTGTTTTAGTAACGTTGCCTAGAGCACTGCACCGGCCCGGGCCTACAAGAAGGTCAAGGTCAAGGCCCTCGAAGCTCGCGTACGCCAACACATCGCCGCAGAATTGAAACGCCTCCGCTCGCCACGCAGCGGACCCAGGTTTGATTCCCGCGGGCGGTCGGGCGGCGGAAGACGCTCGCGCGCCCCAGTCTTTGCAGTGCTCACTTTCGCCAAGTGTCAGCTGAGACGCTGTTCTCGCAGGCGGGCCCAGGGTGCGCGAACTCGTGAATGATACTCTCCTTTCTCACCCCCCGACCTGGGAGTAGATTCCTAACCGCCTCATTTTTCCTTTCGAACCCCACCATAGTCCCTCTCTACATATTATGTCCCTGCTTGTCTTTTTAGAGCGCAGGTCTTTCGCGCCCGTTTCCGGTTTGAGCGGCGTCGGCGTAACCGCGCGTTACATTATGGGACGTTTCCCATAATGACGTCACACGTGACGTCACGTGTAACGTCACGAGGGTAAAATTTTCCCGCTTGATTTGGCGGGAAATTTTTTCTCTAAATTTAGCGCAAAATTTTTCCGGCTAAAATTAACGGTAAAACTTTTCCGCTAAATTTAACCGGGATTTTTTTTTCTGCTAAATTTAGAGGGGGAAGTTTTGCGCTAGATTTAGCGGAAAAATATTTACGCTAAACTTAGCGGAAAAATGTTTCCTCTAAATTGAGCGGAAAACTTTCTTCGATAAACTTAGCGGAAATATTTTTCCGCTAAATTTAGCGGAAAAATTTCTCCCGCTAAGTTTAGCGGGAATATTGACGTCACGTGACCTCAAACACGAATTCATCGTGACTTCAGCACGATCTTACATATGACGTTCACTAGCATCACAGCGTAAATAGACAACATACCCCACCCAGTTATAACACAGGTGTCTAATTGCTTTTCGTGGTTATTTAGTCATGGATAATAGGATTGGCCACCCTAAAACAAAGTGGAGGCAGAAAAATTACTGGAATTTATTTTATTTGTGCGAGGACCTAATTTTCGAGAATTTCGCAATTTTAAAAATCTCGCCGGAACATAACCACACGTACACATCACCTCAAGGTACCAAATACGTACCACGCCGCTCCCAATCACAATATTTTAAGCACAAGAAATATTCCCGATATACATATTTTACGAAATTCGCGAAATATATCGTGCTCGCGAAACTAGAGTCGCTTTCCAGCGCATTGCTTGATTTCCATCGTTGACATTGAATGCAGAAAACCAGAAGAGCGCGAGCGATTTTACGAATTGTTCGCGCTCCTTTGTCTTTCCGCCGTGTAGGTTGAAATGCCTTGCAATCCGAAGCAATCCGTGATTCCCGAGATGCCGCATAAAATCTCGCCGAAAGTGCCCACCAACCAAGGCAGATTTCGCCATGCAACTGAGATTTCGGTTCCACATCAAACATTATATATGATGACATAACCAATTCCTCGGTTGCGGCTGGGGCCTGCCCCAAACACTCAGAATCGCATACGTTTTCTCAAATGTTGGGATACATTCGCTGTTTTAATCGCAGAGAGATTAGTAAATGTCTGCTTGAACCAAACCAAAAGAAACAAAAACATCCGAATTTCGTTTGAAATTGTGCAGACATTCTCATCTGATTGAGTGAATAGGTAAAATAGCTGTATTATAATGGCTAACTCTGACCTAAAACGTGGGACACGAGACGCCGTAAGAATACCGGATAGCGTGGCCGAGAGTTAACGGGGTGCTGCTCTATTTGCTTCGCTGATGTCAGTCTGGGAGGTGTTGATAGCGCATGCGTCCCGTATATTTCTACGTCACTTCCGCTTGTTACTCCTGGCCACGATAATCATCCTCTTGCTTCGCGCCCGTGAATGCTGCCGCGCCTCGTTCGCTGCTTAGTGGCTGATTCTTCGTTTAGCTCGCTGCTACGTAGACGCGAAACTAAGTTTAAAACAGCGCTTGTTAGTCAAACCTGGTGAACGTGTGATTGACATGCCGTTTGTTTACTGATTTGTCCAGCTTCTGAAGCTTATGTATATGAAGTGTACGCGTGATTCAGCTAGGGTGGTCTTTTAGTTCTGACGATTTCTCTGGCATATGTTTGCAAGGCTTCTATGTACTCAACTGACCTTTTCTTTTTGTTTTTCTCATGACGTATAAATCCTAGGAAAGGCAAGCGATGTTCCTTAGACTTCATCGCATGAACTGTTTCTGAACTGAAGTTGCTTGCCGCAGTGACGAAGGTTTCAATTTCACGTTTTTTCTCAGATTTCTGGCAAACGTTGGATGCTCGCTCGCATTCTTTACTGTTACTGCAATTCACCAACAACCATAGAATGAGGACGCGAACCAAAAACACAACGGTTCATTTACGATTGCAGGAAGAGTAATACATATAAAATCGCTTTCGTTACAGAGAATGTCTGGTGCCCATTTCCGTAATCTTGATTAATGGTTTTGCGTTCGCCTAAACTCGGTTTATTTCCCGTTGAATCGAAGGCCGAAAAATGGTCGGGCAAAAGAACGACGTTCTGTCGGTCACATTGGCGCGAGCAGTGAAGAGGACTGGGCATTCGGGAGCGATCGAGCGAGCTTGACCGCTTCACTGGCTTGTTCGCCCGGCGCTCCCCGTTTGCCACGCCTCGTCGACCTCGCCACGGGGGCGGGCGGTCGCGTTCCCCGATCCTCGCGTTTATTGCTGCAAGTGCTCGGCTTGTCTGAGTTGCACCGTAACGGTCGCTCGGTCTCTTTGCGCGGAGCAGCAATATGCTGCCACGCGTAGAACTGTGAGGTTTGCACTTCTATTTTGATACGAATTTTTAGTTTAAGGTGTACCTTCAGTCAGGCAGGCTGACATTATGTAATATCAAGTCACGCCGAGACCGACAGCAGTTCAGTTTGAGCGAAGCATTTGGCCAAGGTAACATATTTTAAACGTATGGCCAAGTCAGGGAACGCTCCACACTCCTTCTGATACCTGGTTTTCAATTCCTTCTGAACCAGGAGTTTAAAGACGGGAGTGGAACGCGAAAAATCTTGGGCGCTCACATCGACGGTCCCTAGAGAAGGGACGAGGAAGAGAGCGACGTAAAAGCGGAGAAAGAAAGGGGACGAAAGGTTAGGCGTGTTCGTTTAGCCGTGGCGAGTTGAAGTTGATCGAGCGCTTGTCATCTTTATTTTGCTGTATACATTGCGAAATTCCGGTGTTTTGCAGCAAAGGATGCCTGAAAGAACAAGGTACAGACTTTGCAAGTAACGGTTTGCTGCCTTTTGTGCATATTAAGACATCGCCGGCGAAATGGGCCCATCGGGACCGCCAACTAGGACTTCCGATGTCCGGGTCTATGCCCCGTCGTTCACAAGCGACCCCAGTGCGTGGAACCTTTCCCTCTAGATTATTATATTAACTCTATGTTCTGCACTCTTAAAAACAAATGCAGCAAAAGAGGGAAACAGCACATATTTACCTACTCAGCAAGCCCGGAGAAATTGGGGGAGGAGGGGGGGAGCATGTTTTACTTTTCTTCGAGCATCTCTTACCGCCTAAGTGCTCTAGGTACAGAACAAACAGGACGCAGCTCCCTGGAGGATGACCATCTTGACGCCGACAGCGCGGGCGAGTGCCCCTTCTCTCGAGCTTCCTCCGCAAACAATCGCGATGATTGCTCTTCTCCTGTGACGCGCAAAGCAGCCGACCCTCAGGGGACAACCTCATAACGGTCGCTCCTTGACATGGAAGTACTTGACGTTGGAACGTCAAACAAAAACGACGCAAAAATTGTCTTCATTATTTTGACGAGTTCACCGGCTTCATCTTCCAAAGACGCCGAATCCACTGCGTAGCATTATTTAGAAGATCCAGGTCCTGTGCAGTTTAGAAAGGTAAGGAAGTTGTTCTGCGTGACTCATTTACCGGGTGTGTAAGAGCAAAGTTAAACGCGTATTATTTTTTGTTCATCTAAAACAAATCAAGTAGTACCGCCAATTACTTAATCGCCGCCCAATTAGCGCTAGCGGCGCAAACGAGGTGTTAAAAGAGCCCCGTTCTTGTTAAAAATTTCCAAAAATAGCTTGTAACTTCTTAATCATATAACGGCAAGCTCTGAAACTTTGACATCTGCACTCTAAAAAAGTTCTGCTCTTGAAATGTTCTTCAATGCCCCAAGAAATCTTTCAGCTCGTAAAGAACGGTTTCGCTTCAAACACTATTGCTCCCTGGCACACTAGAAAGGCCACTCGGCGATGAAGAACCTTATTGTTAGAGAAGGTCCTTCATAATCGTATCTCTCAGTTGCTCGGAGCAACCGAGCTACCGAGAGAGAAGCGAGCGGAGCGACAGCACATTCGGGAGCTCGGGAGTGTCGCGACGTTCGTGGAGATGTGACCACGTGACAGCGGACACCACTCACACTCCGGTTACTTGACTCGACCCCACACTCCCCAAGAATTGTTGTCAGCAACATTAAGTTTTATTTGTAAACTATAAGTAACTACGGCTAAAAGATCAAATACTTCTCAAACTAAAACGATGACGTCACGAAAAAGCGTTTTTAAGTAGAAGCGGTTGAAGCATTTGAAGCGATTGAAGTTTGAAACGTAGAAGCATTTGGTAGAAGTTACGTTCCGAACGGAAGCAGTGGAAGCGGTTCGAGCGTCGAAACCGTTGGAGCTTGATCGCTTGATGTTAGAAACGTGTCAGATTGGCTGACAGAAGATAACTTTGGAGACTTCTCCGAGAGATTCGAAGCATGAAGGTAAGCAAAATGGCCCTCCTATCGCTCTTCTGGTTTTGGTTGTATCAGGTTGGCTCCAGCAGCCATTGGAGTGCAGGAATCGGCGACTGTGCGTTTCGATGGCTCCCATCGAAACGCACAGTGCCCTGAGCACAAAGCGGCAAGCAAAGCTGTTTTGATTTTTATGCACTGGAGCTATCCTACCTTCTATATGCAAGTGAATTTTAACATAACGTCCTTGTGCAATGCGCAAATTCGCGCGTGGTTCGTGGCGCGGGAGTACAACCGGATTTTTCGGCATTTGAGGAGACTTGTCATGGTCCTGTGTGATCCCAGCATCAGCGAACGCTAGTGCAGTGCTTCCGTTGCTACATCATAGTGATCTCAAAAAGCATATGAAGATAGCTCACAGTGACAGAGACTTTAGTTACGTTTCTGGATAACCCAGGTAGTGTCAGAACTCTGTGCTCCAGTACTGAAAAGACATGCACTTTGTTATTAACAAAAAATTAAGATCAGTTCTTTTATGAAAAATAAATACTTTAATTTCTATGGTTCTCGTAGTAAGTACCGCATTTTCCAGTGTATAAGTCGTGGTTTTTCCAAAACATTTCCGTCAGTAGGATTTGTACAACAATGCTACTTAAACGCTTTTTTTTTTTCGAAGCATGAGACCTTAGCTGTGCAAATTTGCCGAACTGGTTATATTTGTCGTTCGATTCCTTGACGAGAATGAATGTTGAAACTGACTTTCTCTCGTGCATATATCGCGACCACAGTACACATATGCGGGTTTATCAATCGGATTTGTCGCTCCATCCGTAAACATATATAAATGCGACTTATATGCAAACTTTTTTTTTATTTGGAGGGGGGGGAAGGACCAGTCTATAGGGGATTAAAAAAAGTGTGACTCAGAACACAAGAAATGCGGTCGCTATCACTTTATCGAGCCAAAGGTCATTGGGTAGATTGATCATTCTTTCAGTGTCAGCAGTACGACATCAGTAACCCAATGTTTATCTGACTTGTAATGATGTATGTTCATATAATACCAATAACCTGTGGAATGCCCGATCCCCAGAAGCAGTGCAGCAGCGACCAGAAGAGGTTCGGGACTGTGGATCTCGGTTGACGAGGGCCCCGAAACCTTTTGCACATTGCTGCTGCTTCGGGGGATTTATCCGGGCATTCCAGAGCTTCTTGGTATTATGATTATTACAAGCCTCTTTTGTACATCCATGTTCTGTATCTTGGTGTGTGAATACGTATGTTATGATGATAATAGAACACAAAATGGTTTACTGGCGGCAAGTTATTGATGTAGCACGACCTCTGACGATGGTGCACGCCACTGCCCCAACATTGTCTTCACCCTCCTCATAATTTACGTGTTTATGGTATCTGGTATAGGTTATATTTTAATGTTTTATGTTTTTTTCACGGATGAAGAGGTTGTTGGAGAGATATTTCTAAACAATGGCAGAGAAAATAGTTGAGGAATTGCAGCCTATTATAAAATTGCGAGTCAAGCTGCAGTACCTAATTCAATAGCTGAAGAAAGACACGTAAGGCAATGAACCTAATTTCAACTTGAAATACAATTTGTTAAATTTAACAATATTTCAGATTGATTGGCCCCTCAAATCTGGCTTATGTCTGTGACAAGAGCTCCAACTGGGTCTATGGAAGGTTCAAGGTATTTATAGCCAAAAAGATATAGGCTTCTAGAATTTTACGCGCTGTTTACAAAGGCCCAGAAGAATGAGTAAATTGCTCAATCAAACAGCGAAGCCATTCGAGTAAACATGGACTTTCATGGGTGCGCACTGCATCGCCAACGCATTGTTGTAGATGTTAAAGCAATATTAAGTTGTGTGTGTTTCGGCATTGTGCCTATTGCATTCCTAATTCTTAAGGGTTGTACAGCGGCGTTTAAAACAACTTCTATAACCTGCTTGAAACATTTTACTTCTTAGTTCGCTTTGTTTTCATTCACATTGTGCCACAATGTATGTAATTTGAGAAGAGGAGCGAGTGAAGTTGTGATTTTTTATTGTGTTTTCCTTTCAGATGTCAAGTCAACATGCTGTTTCCTTTTTGCTCTGTCCACCAAGTAGCAGTCAGCATTTTCTATTGTGGACACGGTAAGCCAGAGTCTTTCATGAAGTCTTTCTCGTCCGCATAGCAGTCTGATTGACTTAGACCTACGTCAGCCAACAGCATTCTATTCAAGAAACCTGACAAGGAAAGAGATCTGGTTGTTTAGCAGTGATAATTGTGGCTATGAGGTGAATAGTCTATTTGCTGTGAATGATTAAATTTCTACTGCTGTAGAAAATATAGTAAACCATGTGTTTATTCCCCACTAAAAACCTCTTTAATAATCGTACCATAGCTGTGGTTAATAGTAATCAAAACAATGCACTTTGTTTTGAAAATTTCTTGATACTGTTTATATCATTCGGGTACTTGTAATTAAGAAGCAATTTGTGTTTTTTTGGGGATCCACCTCTACCCCAACCAACTCTCTTTTTATGTACCACGGCAGGACGAAATATCTTAGACCCTCCAATATTCGAAATTCCTATGGAGGGATTAGAGCTGGTGAAAGGTAATCGCCACATCATAGGTGCTGCTGCCTGTCTTTGGTCAGGCTACTACGTGATGGACATCGCATTCTGCCAAGGTGCAGAGAATACATCAGTCTTCATGGATGCAAAGTATTTTTGGAACTCTATTGAGGTACTCATGAAGGTGATTTACATGCTTGACGTTTATGTCAGCTTTTTTGTGTCATTGCAGGGGTCTCATGCTGGTTCTTGAAAGTCCGGGTTTTTATCTTTTTTTAGTACATAAGAATAGTGACAGTGGCTATTTGCTAACAACTTTTCGTTGCTGTGAGCACTCTACAAAACCGGTGACCTTTTAGCGAGGTTATTTTCAGTAAGCAATTCAACATTCAATTGTTGCCACGCAGTGACGTCAAAGAATGGGGTGCAATTGCACCGAACCCGCACCCCCCCCCCCCCTCCCCCTGACATTTCAGAGATTCCTAGGAAACTATTCGGGGGATAGGAAGGAAGGCCCCCTTCCTGCCCGAATACTTACGATGCTTCTGTTGAAGAAGATGTGCTACAATTTTTACTTTTAACAGCCTTTAACGTTCCTCAAAACTAGCATGTGATGGTTAAGACTATCATATTTTGACTGGAATACTAACATATAATAATATTAGCTTAGTAAAGCCACGTATGCACATTTGGTTTTGAGCTTCTTGCAAAAATTAAATATCAAGCTTCAGCCTTGCAAGTTGACCTTGGATGTTTATAAATGTTCAAACACTCAGTGCACAAGAGTTCTTCTTTTCGTCATGAATATTTATTGTTTACGTTACACTTTTAGGAACACTACACGTTTGTTGCAGACTCTGAAAGTCCTTAGTGTTACATGGAAATAGGTCAAAGTTGCATGGACAAAGGTCAATGGTTATGAGTCGGTGAAGTGTGTCATTTAAGAAAACCAGAATTTGTATATTTTAGGCGAATAAATATTTTAGTTGTGTACCAAGTTTTATTTTATTAATACCAAATTAACGTCGCTATACTTCTCAGCACCTGCATCTTGTGTGTTGATTTCACCTGCGGCCAGTGATAACTTGGAGATATTAGGGCAGCTCTCTGTTTCCTTACATATATTGCCCTAAACGTGTATACTTAATCTTGACATAAGCAGAAATTATAAATGTGCTCTCAAAGCCTGCAATTTTTCAATACAGGTAGAACACCAGAAGATAAGCCCTATTGTTCCAAATCTGTTTGTGGTTGTATTTAAGATATTCAAAATGCTGTTTTTATTGGCTTTTTGAAGCATAAAATCATTAAGAAAAATCATAATAAAGGGCACTTGGTGAAAGTGTTTTTTCTAAGTTTTTTTTCTAATGAGAAAATTTTTGTGAGGCAGCTTTGCAGAGATTTAAATCGGGAGACAACAGATAAGAAAGGGGCAACCCACAACACACCAAATTGAGATATGCTGTGTATTGCCCGTTTTTTATCTGTCGTCTCCTGATTCAAATATATCTTCAAATGTGCCTCACAAAGAACTGATTTATTGCAAAAAGAGCTTAAAAGAACTCTTCAAAGGTTCATTATTAAGAACTGTTTTTTTTTTCAAAAAGATCTCAGAATAATTCAATAAGTGTTCTTATGGTGAACTGATTCATCGAAAATCGAGATGATAAGGACTTAAAGGTTCTTGATGAAGAACCGTATCACGAAAAAGTGCTTAAAATAACACTCAAATGGATGTCAATAAATAACTGGTTTATCAAAAACAGCTAAAATAACTTTTTAGAGGTTTTTCACAACGCACTTTTTTATCAGAAAGGAGCTCAAAGGAACCCCTTATAGGTTTTTCACGAGGGTTCTTTTTAGGCGGTGGTTCAACTTTTTATGGTGCAAAATATGGAAGAGCCCAAGAACCCCAAGAGTTCTTTTACGACCACACTAGTTTTTAGTGTAGTTTCGACCGTTAGTGCTACACGTGGGCAGAGACCGAGCAGTCGGCGGCGATAGGGAACATATTTTGCGGTGAAAATATAAATAAAAAAACTATGTTAACTTTTGTATCAGCAGTAGTTCAGGTTCTGACACACGATAACAGGAGTGTTTTTTCACTGTTGTGATGACATGACATGATTTCGCATAGTTTTCATTTGTGCACTGCAATGTGTTGCACGACGCAAATCAGGTTTCGACAACCGAAGTATGACCACCAGGAATCAGAATGAATGCAGTTAGCATGAGCGCGTATTTTGTACATTCACGTGCGCGCCTGCATCTCGTGCACCAGTAACGCAGACACAAGTTCACATTCTTGCACCAGTGTACGGAACAAAATATCCTCACAATAGTCGCCGACGCAAAGTTACTGACTTTTGTTCGTCGCCGCTTGCAATATTTAGGTCCGTTCGTGTGCCGCCTTTGACGTTTAATCATATGCCTTTCAAATCTAATAACACCTTTCTTTAATGTTTTCGGAGCGTACGCGCCGATCAGGGATTTATTGGTTTCGTCATATAAGAAAGCCATTGGCTTGCTGTGAAGTTACTTTAAACATCGTTGATCTATATTATTTAAAAATGTGAGGCTAAACTATTTTCTTTTTGTAAGACTAACGATGTTTTTTTTTAGTCTTCAAGAAATTTTGTGAACTTCGGCTTGGATTAACGTTACGTTGTACTGGCAGAATGAAAAATTGTGTCCTTGCGCTTGATACCTTAGAAGAGGTATTTTTAAGTAATGCAAGCTCTTGTCAAGAAACTTATAACCTCGAAATCAAGAAATATAACACCGAGTTGTAATAGATATGTATTATATGTCCAATAAAACAATCTTAAGTAAATTCGTTCAGTGGCTGCTGGGCATATAAAGACAAAAACCTTCCCATTAGAATTGGTAAGATTAAGGCTAAAGCTAAGAGGAATCGGTGGCCAAGCGTGTAAGCGCGTCCGGAGCTTGAAGCACCTGGAGCGCAAGCTTGCGCTACAGATTCCAGAGATCTTCGGTTCAATCCTCACTCCTGCAGTTTAAATCTGAAAGAACATCGTACCGGAATGCTGACGTGTATCACTACTGCGTGATTTATGTTAAAGACCCCAGGCTGGCAGTGGTACCGAACTGGCTAAATTGCTCATCTAGAGCAGAGACACCTAACGCAATTAAGGCTAATTAACTTCCCGTTGTCTAAACATGCACACATCTTAATTGCTTTTTTTCCTTTCGTACTCCGATGTCCTTTTAAAGGAAGACTGAACCGGCCAAGAAACATTATCCAACTGTATAGAACAGGTATATGCCACAAAGTAAAACTTGCATCGAAAATAAAATTAGCGCAATATTTAGGCCTCGAGACTCATTGTGCGTCACGGGACGTGTTTCCATTTTATGCTCCGATATGGTGGCACAAGTGGATCTGAAGCAGTAAAACAAGCCGGAAAAATCGGCGCCTACACATAGAAAACTCAACTTTCCCCCGAATGTGCACTGAGCAGGTTATTGTTTCCGTGTGATAATTCTAAAAATAGCTTTCTTCCTGTCAAACAAATCAAATAGTATGAGAGCAACAAATTTGCTAAAGTCAGCGCCGAACGCGTTCGCAAACGATCGAATTAGCGACGCTATCAACTTGTGGCGCCATCTCCAGATAGGCGAAGCGAGTAGACGACGCACTTCGTTGCCTGCGCGCTTCACCTATCAGGAGGTGGCGCCACTACAGGTTGATATCGTCGCTAACTCGATCGTCTGAGAACGCGTCCGACGTTGACTTTGGCAGATTTGTTGCTCTTATTCTGTACAGGAAGAAAACAATCCCTTGAAATTTAACACGACAAAAGTGACCTGCCCACTGCTCACTTGGTGAAAGTTTTAACTTTCAATCTCCAGGCGCCAATTTTTTCGGCTCGGTTTACAGCATCAGATCCCCTTATTGAAAGTCGACGCGTCAAAAGAAGAAAAAAACTTTAGAATCGTTTATACCTAAAAACTACATCTTGCGACGTAAATATTCCTCTAAATTGTTTCTCTGGGAAGCTTCTTTTTGCAAGGTCAATCACATGCTGACAATCGGGACCGGAGTTGCTTCTATAAAGCTTCGAGGTACATTTTCACGGCTTTATAGGGAATATGTTTACACTTACGAATAAGGATACAAATTAGTAACATTAATAATAATAATAATATTGAGAATATAACAATACTTATTATTTGAAATATAATTACATTGTCACTGCACGTTCGCTACAAAAAAAAAATAACGGGTCTGTCTAAGTTGATAGTGGTTTGTAAAATTGATGAATAAAGACGAAAACAAAACAAACCAAAATAATCATACGATTGGGAACCTTGGTCCGCCCCTTACAAGCAAACTACGTCCAAAGCAAAACTATCCTTAGTTTTTAGAGCCCTGAGAATAAAGACACTTTTTCAACTTTCCCTTGCCAATGACACTGAACATGGCATCAAATAGAGTAGTAAATACCTCTGAAAGGTAAAAACAAACCGCCTTTTCTTCCCCATATCTAGTGAAATGTATCGGCATGAGGAGATGCCCTGGCAGAGTGGGCGAGCGAGTTTATAGAGTGTTTCAAATGTGTCACTCCAAACGTGATGGAGCACTACAGTTTAGGTAACACCTAAATTGTAGTGCTCCATCACTTTTAGGTAAACAAACTAAAAGCACATCTGTAAAATATAAATATAAATATTTTCTATTCATGAAACAATCTTATTCGCGACACTTCGCAAAATCCCTTTCAAAATATTATCAATTTTACTCTGCCAAGACGATACAAGAGATGTAAGCTGCCACTCCATAATGCAATAGAGGGTGCCCAGGTGCCTGAAGGCGTTAGCTGTCACTCTATGACGCAATACGGAATAACCAGGTACTTTAATTTCTCTAACATTGAATGGGGCTAACACTTTCCTATTGTACGTCATACACGCAGACTTCCTAAGAGTTCTACATATACAAGGGCCGTCTACATGCACCAAGAATATCGTGTTTGAAAATAAGCCCGACATGTCTTGGCGCACAAGAAACACTGTTTACAAGCAGAAGCACGTAGACTAAAAGGGATATCAGAAACCATGCTTTAAGGCACTTAGGAAGCAGCTAAGTTCGTTTTTAGAAGGTGTGATTTTTATGCACTTGCAAGTGTACTATGCCGTAACGTTCATAACGTTGAAGGGTGGCCACACCCTCGCAAATAATAAAAATATTAATCATTTAGGTGTGAAGCATTAGAACGCTCGTTTTCACGAAAACCCGCCGGTGTCAGTCAATGCGTCCGTCTGTCAGCGCCATGAATGACGTCGCAAGGAGGTAGGGGTGGTGAGGGGGTATCGCGTCGGCAGCGGGGAGAAAGGGAGAGGGTGACGCGTGCTGACGTCACCGGTTCGGACCAATAAGAGCGTCGCACAGCTGGCGCGGAGCCAGAGACGAGCAGGCGCCGCACCGCTTTGGAATGTCGCCCAGCTCAGTTCCCGCTCCGGCGAAGGATGTGGTTCTTTCCACGAATGATGTGGCTGAACGTATCCAAGAGCGACGACGAAACAAGGCCGAGGCCACGTGTCGGTGACCTCAGGCCGAGGAGGAGGAGCGTAAACATCGTTTGGCTGCTGCCGCGGAGGCAAGGTGACGGAAGCGGGCAGCGGAAAGCGAAGAAAGGCATACATAAATGACAGGAAAGCGGTGGTAAACGAATGGCAAGGGCTCCTAAACGAATAGAAAGGGGTGAAAAAGGGGCCAGAGATAACTATTTCGTACTCATTTTCATCAGATAAAACCCATTAATCGTAGAACAATTTTTGTAATGAGCCATCCGCAGCCTGTCGCCGCAAAGCGGCGTGAACGAGAGTTCTGGGGTGGGTGTAACACGCGCCTCAGTGACACACCAGCCGTCCCCCATTGCGTGGCGCCGGAGATATACGGTTGCCGGGTATTACGCCAAGGCGTCGCTTCCTAAACCAGCCAATCCAGTGCGGGCTCCGTTGCTATGAATCATATTGCCAGCCTTTAAAAATAAGCACCCCGCCGCAATCTGTTGGCGCTTGCAGTTTCTAGCCAGTTTCCACAGCCAGTGGGTCTGTGGCGCCATCCGGTGGCGACGTTGTGAACTTTGCAGACGTGTGGTGCAAAGCAGTCCAAAGTCAGGGTATGTACCAGAGTACTACCGTTAACGCATTAAACAATCGAATTCTCCGCGCTCATCAATATTGAGTTAATAGAATCCACCATACCTAAACCAATTGAAGGCGGAGGGGGAGTCGCCGGGAGCTTTGCCCGATGTGACATCAAAGTGTGGCGCGGCTTTTCTACTACAGGGCGACTCTTTGATAGCGCGATGATGTGAGATCGCTTCGCGATGACTCACAGCCCGTGCCCGCCGCAGTGGCTGACGTCGCTTCCAAGTGGCACATCCGGCGCTCTTTTGCGTACAGTTGAGGCATCTCAGCTTTCCTCAAAGCTGAAATTCGACAATGAAGAGCGCGGAATGAAATTTAGCCGTCCGAATTTTAACAAAAGCTACGAAAAATTTTACGCGGAGGAAGGCATACATATAATTGGAATGTGTTAGCTTAGGCGAATATTTCAAAACATATTTAGTGAACTTAAGGTGATTTATTCGATAATGATTTTCTTAGACTATTCTACCTTGTTGCAGGTTAAGTAGAGTAAGATAAGATTCTCCGGAAAAGTCCTCTACTCTTTCGACTCAAAAGCGGAGCGAAAGCTGTGGAGGAGATGAGAGGATGTGAGGAGGGGCTCGCATCCTCGTCAGCGTTCGCTCTGTTAAATTGAAAAGGGTGACCGTGAAGTTCTCTGCGGGAGGACCATGTCCCGCTTTCTTTAACCAGCAGTAGGCTATATTAACCTGACATCCGTCGCTGCCGGTCACGTTATCCGGAAAACATTAGTCCTCATTTCATGTGGCCCGTTTTTAGAGGTCAGTTCTTGGTAAAAACACTCTCTATGTATACAGGGTTTCAAGAACAAATATACAGAACTGTGATTATCGAAAATTGAAAATATATAAAATTCAAAAAATTAACGAAGAGCGCTTGCGTGCCTTCTCTAGCAATAAAACCGTATTGGACGGACGAAGAAATTCGATGCTTACTGAGAAAACCGCTAATTGACCGGCAGAATTTTTTTGTAAAATATATGGCCTAAAAGAGGTAGTTGAAAGGTCAATCATTTTTACGTTTAGATCGCGCTTTCCCTTGAAAAAGAGGCTTTTCAAATAGCAACTTTGAGATCCTCAGGTACGTTGCCAAGCCTAGTGAAAAGCCGCTCAGCTTTACACGAAAAGTTTTAGTTATTGTAAAATGCCTATGAAAACCAAAATTGCAAAAGCCAACAGCAAAAAAAAAATTTCCTAAATTACAAAAAAAACAAGAAAAAAAACATGGTTCTGTTCTTGCGGTGCTTCGCTGCAGAAAACGTTCAAATGTGTAACACCAGCCAAACGTCGATCGCGTACGTGTCTCCCACACGAAGAAGCTGGGTT